>OMLP01001064.1:0-17117 GCA_900302685.1 Spondyliosoma cantharus | reverse complement strand
TTGATTCCAGAGTTTTTGCATAATCATTTATAAACTAAATATAAAGGCCTTTAGTAGCTTTAGTAAACATTGAAATTGTAAAACACATTTGCTATATTCCATCCATTCTTTGTACGTGCATCCTATTTAGTTCCAGGGGGAAAAAACAGCTTTGTTTTATTTTTGTCAACAATTAGAGGACCAATGGATATAAAGTTAGTGAATTCTGACTACAGGTGACTATAATTAGATTTCCAACAAGCAAAAAAGTAATTGCTGTCAAATGAAAATAGTTGCTACTCAAAATTAGTCATGGATATTTGGATATGGGTGCATATATATGTGTGCATGGAAATGCAAAATAAAGATTCAGATGTGTCAGAGAATAAACAATCAATAGAATCAATAACATGTCCCAATATCCCTCAGTGGTGCCTTACAAATTATAGATACAAGGTCAAATCAAAACTACAAGCGAGGATGAATCAGTTGAGTTTTATAGCTAGCCACCACAGCTATTTAAAGCATATGCAAGTCAGCAGAAACTATAACAAAATCTCATCCAGCCACATTCAAATCTTCAAAGTCAACGCAGCAACTCAGGTCAATCGGACCTTTATTTTGAAATGTGTCCCGGAAGCCTTTTGGCTGGTGCTGCTTACATGACAGCGGTGCCTTTACAGGATACAAACAGAAGGTTAGCCAGACTGACAGCAAGTAATCTTTCAGCGAGTGAAGGGATTTGAGGGTAGCGATCAATATTGTTTATGTTATGAGAAGAGGACACTGTCTGTCCAACGACTGCGGTGAGGAAAACCCCCGCTAGTGAGCTGCGCTAATGCTAACTTGCCGCCGCTAGTAACGTTAGCTAACATAGCTCAGGTAATCTGTTAGCATGTTTGGCAGCGGCATGCGTCCGCTCGTTTAATATAAGATTTACAAACGTTGATAATAAGTAGTCGGGGACGGGTAAACACATGTACACACCGTTATTTGTACAGACAAAGTGCGTCACTCTCATGTGTCATATTGTGTAGTTGACTTAATGAAGTTGCACGGTGTCGCTGCTAACTTGTGTCTTCACTTGCAGTTCGATAACTGAATGTTAGCTAACGTGTTTCATCTGCCTGCCTGCCTGTAGGTTATTAGTCAACCTAACCTGCCCGACAATTAGAACAGTGGACGAGTAAAACAAGTCAGCTAGCTTAATCCAAACAGTACGAATTATGAACAACTGTCTCATGTACGTGTTTGCCCTTTTTGACCCCTCTCTTGTGTTTAGATTGAACACCATGGCCGCTGCCCCTCCACTCACCCGGTCGGATTCGGCTCGGGGGGAGTTCTCCCCTCTCAAGCACTTTGTTGTGGCCAAGAAGACCATAAGCGATGTGTTCGAACAGCTCCTGAACTATGTGAAAGAGACTTCAGACTTTGTCGAAGGTGAGGTGTTTTTGTTTGGTCGGAACTGTTCACCGTTTGGAAATCACCTCCAGTGAGGCAATGCTTTTCACATGAGCATCTTGTGTATTTACCACCTGTCAGTCGTCTCTCTCTGGCTCATGGTGTCTGTGTTGTTTGGGACAGAAACCTGTGGGAATAAAGCGTTGGAGAACATCGCCAGCCAGGATCAAAAGTTGGAGATTCAGTCGTATGCGGATAAACTTGCCGTCATTAAGGAGGTGCTGGCACGCAGACACATGAAAGTGGCCTTTTTTGGCAGGTAAATGGATTCTTAAAGAAAAAAGAAAGAAATCTACACCATCCTCTAAAGAACATCGTTATCAACACTTTGTTGATATAATGGCCGTGATGTGTGAGTTAAATGAGTCCTTCCCCTCATTATACATGTGGCAGCTTTGCTTTCTCTTTTGTTTTCTTTCATCAGCTTGACCTGTGTCATTGAAGTGACGTTGTTCAGTCAACACAGTCATCCGTGTAAATGATTTCAAACTAGTTGAACCAGGCTGTCCTCTGTGCCGATGCTAATTATAGGCTTAATATCCAAAACGCAATAGAAAGACGTGTCAGAGAAAACTGCTTGATTCAGCAGCGAGCTAGAGTTTCACAGAAGTCTCTTGAACCTGTCACACTGATAACGTTTCCTGCTGCCGGCAACTAGGAAATGACTCAGTTTGACCCCATGTGCAAGTGCATATTTGTGGTGCATCATCTTAGGACTTGACATGTGTCCATTTTTAGAGCAATTTGAATTATGAGCAAGTGATTTGGTTCCACATTCAGCCAGTGTCTGTTTTGTCTGGTTGTAGGACCAGTAATGGTAAAAGCACAGTGGTTAACGCCATGCTGAGGGACCGTGTGCTGCCCAGCGGGATTGGCCACACAACTAACTGCTTCCTGAGTGTGGAGGGCACTGATGAGGACAAGGCCTACCTCAAGACGGAGGGCTCTGATGAGGAGAAGAGCATCAAGGTGAATTTTATTTTATTTTATTAAACCACTTTGCAAGGAAGGTTTTGGTTCACACTGTTTGTTTTTGTATGAGCACTGGTCTGTCTTCCAGTCATATACTTGTCTGGTGTCTGCTCGGAGTAGCTTGTTCTCAACTGTTAAACCTTATTCTCCTTTACTCTAGCAGAAGTGCAATGCATTCTTCAACAAACACACACCAGAATCTGCCAATGTTCACTCATCAGACCATCTGTTGCCTTTTTAATCAATTGTCACTCAATGCGCTGATAATGACTGTTTTTAAATCTAGAAAGTTGCATTTTCTCGCATTTCTCTGTTTGCTGGTGTTGGACTGAGTGCAGTCAGAATGCCAGAATGATGAGATCTTTTGTTGTTGTTGTGGTAGTGTTGTTTTACTCCAATAGGTCACGCTGTTGATGGTACAAGCTGATAAGGTTTATGCCTCACCCTAATAACAGAGCTTGTATCTTTATTTTGTTCTGTCAATATTGTTCGTTAATATCTATTTCAAGTTTGTAATGGTGTTATGTCAAGGGTAAAAAAAAGAGAGATCTCTGTGTTTCCATTCGGTTGTTAGTTTGAGTTAATTTTCCGGACCTAAATCGTGTAAATGCCACCTGAACCTGCGGCCATGTTGACAGACACAGGTATGCAGGATATAAGCAGTGGTGTCTGAACTGAAAGCCTGATGTGAGAGACTTCACTCTCTCTTAACTTTAACCGACTGAACTGGATGAAGCTGGTCTTTTCTATTGTCCTGTCTGTTGTTTTCGAATTTGGAAAGTTCATGTGTTTTATGTAATCTCCTTGTAAAGCCCTTTGGTCAGTGTTTGTTGTTTTTTAATAATAGAAAATGCCTAATAACATTTCACCGTTAAACATGACTACCTTATTGGTGCTGTAAGCTGTACTTTCCAGTATTGAAGCTGTCCTTTCAGCGTAGTACATACTAGAATTATTATTGTTAATTCATAAAGTTAACAGGTCAGTAACCCTTGTAGCGGCAAAGTGATTTTACATTGAAGACAAGTTATTACGTGGACAACATAACATCAGTCTGTTTATGTATCTTCTGCAGACTGTTAACCAGCTGGCTCATGCTCTCCACATGGATGAGAGTCTGGACGCCGGCTGTCTCGTCCGTGTGTTTTGGCCAAAGACCAAGTGCGCTCTGCTTCGAGACGACTTGGTGCTTGTAGACAGGTAACAGGATCCTCTGAGCACATGTAAACATTCTGGACAAGTTTGCAAATATCAATTTCGCAGTTTCTGGTGGGATTAACACGGATAAAGCCAGTGATTTCCAAAGAATCAGCTCAAATGGACACTTTCTTAATATGTTTTGTATTTGACCTCTTGACCTTTCTACCCCGCTGTAGCCCAGGAACAGACGTCACAACTCAACTGGACAGCTGGATTGACAAGTTTTGTCTGGATGCCGACGTGTTTGTGCTGGTGGCCAACTCTGAATCCACACTGATGAACACGGTAATGCCTCTGATCCACATGAAGCTCACTTCAGGCCAATATCCTGTGGAATCTAACTTGTAAAACAGCTTTGCATCACGCATTGAGATTGTTTAAACTAATAATAACACACCACAATAGCAAACAACGTAAGTTTTCTGTTGTGTCAGCCACTTAAGTGTACTCAAAGGGTCAGTGTTGATGTTTTCTCTGCAGAGCTGATTACAGACTGGAGGATGTGGCTGCCTGTGTTTGTATCCAGCCACAGGGGCCCCACTCTTGTTTCTTTCAGCTCAGGCATTCATGCAATGTGAAGCTGGACACAGTCAATCACAGAGCTCCTTAACCCGGCAGCAGCTCTTAAAGGGAAAGCAAACACAAATTCCCCTCTCTGGGATTTTCAATGGAAATGAATCCAGGCTTTATGTAAATATTGTAAGATTATCAAGTAGGAAAAATGTGTCCTGCCAAGTCCGGTTATGCAAACCCTGAACATTTGTATCCGTGTTACAACACAGACTCTGCTGTCTTGTTGAAAATTAAGTGGACAAAACAAAAAGTAAAGTCTGTGTTCATGGATAGAGCCAGACACGGGATGTACAGTAGAAACATTTAATGTAGGCACTGAATGTGAATCAACAAGAAGTTAATAGTCCTTTCATATGTATTGTGTAAAACTAACATTTAAAATAACCTTTTTGGTTTTCTTTTTAGCTTTCTAGACAATGAGAAGTCTTTTCAGTTATTTTAGAGACAAAGAGAAAATATTAAATGTATATTTTGTTTATTTGACAAGGTTTGAGAGAACTTAAACGTCACTCAATCTCTCTTCACCTGTCATCATCTAGGAAAAGCACTTCTTCCACAAAGTGAACGAACGTCTGTCAAAGCCCAACATCTTCATCCTCAACAACCGCTGGGATGCCTCAGCAAACGAACCAGAATACATGGAGGATGTGAGTAAATGGTCTCAAAATTGTAATTGCTTCTGATCTCATAACCTTTTACAGATTTTTGCAAAAATTAATTAAACACATCAGTTTATATCCATGACACAAAAAATGTGACACGTCTTCCTCCAGGTGAGAAAGCAGCACACAGACCGCTGTGTGAACTTCCTGGTAGAGGAGCTGAAGGTTGTGGACCGCGATCAGGCACCTAACCGCATTTTCTTTGTATCCGCCAAAGAGGTGCTAAACTCCCGCATGCAGCGTGCACAGGGCATGCCTGAAACAGGTGAGGCTTCACATTACCACTGATAATGCTATATTTATGGAGGATGGAGAAACAATTTTAACTTGTTTTAATCATCCACAACCACCAAGTATATGCTGTTTAACAAACCATATTGTAATCAACTTGAATCTCGAATGTTTACATGAAATATTGGACACAGGGGATTAACTATTGGTGTATATGCAGTCATCCACTTTTACAGTTTTTCTTTTATTAAACACATTTTTAGGGTTATTGTTAAAACTTAAGTGCACACATGTTGTATATTAATGATAAAGAAACAGTGATGACACTAGTAAATAATAATCATTAAAAAATAAACCCTTTTTTAAAAAGGTGTCTGTGCTGATGCAAGTCGTTAAATAACTTTTCATTTTACTCACAATGTGATGATTTCATCCAACAGGTGGAGCTCTGGCTGAGGGCTTCCAGGAGAGACTGAAGGAGTTCCAGAGCTTTGAGAGGAGGTTTGAGGTCGGTTTGTGTGTGCGTGTGTCAGAGTACTCTCCATGTCTTCAGATATTTTTATTCCCACTTCTCAAAACAAAATCCATCTTGTGTCTGAAACCAGAGAGACACATTTTCAAAAGAATTAAGCCGTTTTCATATATTTTGGCACACATGTGAATAAACTTATATATCTGCTACCGAAAGACATCTCAACAATCATATTGTAACTCTGAGGTGAAATCAGTGTTGATAAAGCTGATAAACACTGCTGCGGTTGGAAGAGCTAAGCAAATCTTGTTGACGTTGCCTGGCTGCCTCTAGTTACAACTGGAGAGAGAATCACTGTTGTGGGCAGGGTTCCTCCACAACATGGAAGAGAATTTGCGATTGAAAATGTGAAAGAACCCTGTATGAGAAGTGAGGAAATCGTTTTCAGTTATCGTTTTTCAGAAATACAGACTGGCTGCTTTATCAGGCTGTGAACCAGGGCTAACTTTATTGTTCCAGCTTTTGAGAAATACTGCTCTGAGAAATTAACTTGCCTGCGTGTGTGTGCATGTTTGTGAAACAGTGCATTTGAGATTATTGCATGGTAAAAGAAACCGAATAAAACGAGAAGCAACCAAAGTCCTTCTCCTAACAGTAACGGTTAACATGAGCAGCCGTCTTGTCAAGCCTGACGTAGTGAACAGGTTTCGCCACCAACCATGCACGTGAGGCTGGCGCCCCTCGGGGCCTTCTAGACCAATCACTGTGCCTTTCCCATCAACCTGCGTCTTCATTGCTGAAGTCTAGATTCACTTAGGCGAGGACATCCATTTGTTTCCATTCTACGTTGGTTTTGTTTTGTCCTTACAATTTTGATTGTTGAGTTTTCAATGTGTTTGTGTGTTTTGTTGCATCTTGTTGACTAGCAGGAAGTGAATTGTGTTCATCCTGGGAGGAAATTATTATTTTAATTCTCAAGATTTCCAGCCTGGTGATTTCCGTGGCAACAGCAGGTGTGGTTTGATAATACACGTTCCATAGTTCTTAGAGCAGCGAACAGTCGATAAGCAGCTACTTTATCAGCCGTATCTGTTAACAGTGCAAGTAAAACAAACTCTTATTTTTACCAGTCATAATTTGACTTTTCTATCTTGTCATTAGCAACCTGATTTCAGGCTGCATACACCTTAAGTACTTTTCCTCATTACAGCAGGACACAATAAAGTAGGTTAACTTCCTGATAAGTTGAAGGAGTGCAGTCGGTCACAGCTTGTTCCTTAACTGCCTTTGAAACATCAAAACTTTTTTGCTGACAAGAAACGCATAATGTGACCACAGTAATTTTGGAGATGCATTTTTGATTTAATATCGTGGTAAGTGATATCATGTTTCCTGCTGCTGCTTCACAGCAAAAGCCACCACAGATTTCCCATTTGAAGGCTTTTGAAGTGAAGCAGCAGCAGCAGCAGCAGCAGTAGGGAAGGTTCAGTTTGTGTGAGCAGTAACTTAATACACCTCCGATATGCTGTCACGAGAGGGATCTGCGGTCAGAGGGTCACGTTAACGAGGCGATAAAATGATGCTGAATTACTTGCATGCATTCTGTGAAGACAGTGGGAATGGCGGACTCCACCACTAACATTGAAAAGTTTTGTATTGAGAGAAGATTAATGAGTGTGAATATTTTGAATAAACTAATAATAGTGGAGTAGTCATGAGTTTGTCTCTGAAATCATGACGGCACTGTCAGATAATCAGATAATCTATCAGATAAAAACGTTAAGTCATCGAACACGCGACAATATAATTTATCCCAAAATGACACACAATTCCTTCTTTTTCATGTTACAGCGTATTGTTTTCTTTATTTCTCTGCATTCTTGATTTTACAAACTTGATATGTTTTTATAATTTTGCTGAGGCTTCAACAACACATTATTGTGACTTCCATATATATATGTGGGCTGTGGGACACAAGATGCACACTCTGCTGCTGTCATTCTCACACCTGTGTTTCCATTTCTTTCCTTCTCCTAAGTTAAAGTAGCAGGTGTGTATCTTGTCCTCTGTTCGTCCCTGGTAGCGTGCGAATTCACGCGCCCTATCCAGCAGCAGCCCCTGTAGCCGTCACAGTAACTTGTGTGTTATGGCCTCGCAGGAGTGTATCTCGCAGTCAGCAGTGAAAACAAAGTTTGAGCAGCACACTATCAGGGCCAAGCAGATCACAGAAAAAGTCAAGAGCATCATGGACGCCATCAACATCGAGGCGGCGGAGAAGAGGTGAGTATCTCGCTCCATACTTGTTCTCCAGAGTGCTCTGTTAACTGTATTGATAGAGACTGAAGTTTGATGTCAGAGTGATGTCTTCTCCTTTTGTCGACGCCATGAAGGGCTTATCGAGGTAATATATGAAACCTCTGTGAAAGTGACATGAATGGCACTTTGTGTAATAATGGAGCGATAAATGATTTCTAAGAAGTTCTCCTTTCCATAGTGTTGCACTTTTTGCATCTATACTTTGCATTAGTGACTTTATTTCCTGTTGGCGGCTTCAGAGTGGCGGCCCTGGAGGACAGAGAGTATCAGATGGACCGGCTGGAGTTTGTCAAGAATCAGCTCAACTTGCTGATTGACGATATCAAGAAAAAGATCAAGTCCATCAGTGAGGATGTAGCATCAAAGGTAATGTAGTTGACAACAGGTGGAAGGACTATTTCATGTCCTGTTTAAGATCTCTTTTGGATAGAATGCAACCAGCTCATTTTAGACATTTAATTTAAACTATTAATCAGTTTCCTTTGTTTTTTGTTAATAGACAAATCAGTTAATCAGTTTGTCGTCTGAGCTCGATTATGAAAGAACTTCACCTTAATGTCTACCATATAAATACCTCTGATACTATAGCTAGGTGTAGTGGACACTATCTAATGACACAGAAATCCTGCCTACTCCTGTTCTGCTGTACTATAGCTGACTGAAAACGCTGGTTGTGTTTTGTCCAGGTATCCAGTGCCATGGAAGAGGAGATCTGCCGCCTCCACGTCATCGTCGACGAGTTCCACTCTGACTTCCACCCCTCGCACCATGTCCTCAAGATCTACAAATCTGTAAGTCGAGGCACAGATGATTTCCTCATCATCAAAACTTTCTAGGGCAAAACCCTCCAGGGCAGCAAACTCAGGTGCCTTGCCAGCTTAATGCTCTTAAACTAAAAGCCAGAGTGACACATCTGGTCCCTCTTTTTTTATCACTGCTTTCTGTATGACCTCTGACTCCTGTTGTTGTTGTTGGCAGGAACTGCTGTCTCACGTGGAGGAGGGGATGGGCAAGAATCTGGCCTACCGCTGCTCTGACGCTGTCTTCGCTTCTGTACAGTCTTCTCAGAAATACATGATAGGTACCTAAACTGCGGACATAATGTGTAAAACATTAGTAGATCACCTTAGCACTGAATTGAATCGTTGTTTCAAGAGTTGTCAAAAGATTTGGTATTCTAGGGCAGCGCACTGCAGTAGTTTTAGAACTTGCACTCTATTATTAACCATCTGAATAAAGCAGAAATTATTTTATCTTTTGTTATCTTAAGTTTTGCTGCAGGTCCTTAAATAGTGTGGAGTCCAATAATCTGGGTTTGGGGCCTTCAAATGTCCTAAATTTGATTTTGACAGGCTAAATTTATTTGATCATGTAGCTAACATTACTTTTAATAATGTCTCAATAACTTCGGCCTCGCTTTGAAATGTGTTGCTGGAAAAGAACAAAAAAGAAAAGGTACTTCTAGAAGTAATAAGCTACTTTCATAGGTTACAGCAAGTTCAGTGAGATCTAGCTCGAAAATGGTGTATATTTAATAATTAATCTGAAGGCTGTCGCACCTTGTACAAGAAAACACTCAGTATGGTATAAAGGCAGTTGAATCACATGGGAACATCAGGAGCATCACCAAAGTTAATACATAAACACATGCAGCTTTTTAATTTTTCTGCTAGAATTGACACGAAATAGGTCTAAATTGCATTTATAAGGATCTTAAAAAGGGCTTAAAAGCAAAAATGAGTAGTTGGTTGTCAGAAATGATAACTTACTTACAACTTTTACAAGCTCTAAAGGGCAAGAAAGAGATCCTGTTTTCATAGAAAATAACCTCAGCTCACATTTTCAGTCCTCAAAATTGTTTTGCTCATTTAGAGAGCGTCGCTAAACTTAGTCAAGTCCTATTGTGCACTCTGGCAACAGTCTGCACCACCTAGCGTCCTGCTATATTTAGCCTCCTCACTGAATGCCAACATCCCGTGCCCCATTATGCTACAAATACGTCACTGGTCTTGCAAGCTGAGCTCAGTGACAGTGATGTTGGAAAGGTGTTAATATGCCCTTAGGTGCTGTTATGAAATGTTGGTGTTTCGAAAAGCAGGAATATTCAAATTGAATTACCTTTTTCTTTCCAAACCACAATAATAATGTGGTGATTTTGTTTCTGTACTCTTGTGATGTTTTCTGCCCTCTAGTACCCCAAAAATATTAACAGCTGTTAAATACATATAAAGTTAAAAGGTGCTGATTTTGACGAATAGTCCCTTAAAGTGTTCAGCAATAATGCTTACAATACAAACTTGGCTACAGACGATCCCATGACTTCTATTGACTGTTGTCCATCCCTCTTGTAATTCTCTCACTCCATGTTTTTTTTCTCCCTCTCCAGAGAGTATGCTCCCGCTGCTTCCCTCCACGGTCCAGAGCCAAGTCCACATGCTGGTGCCCAGCAGGAAGTTTGACCTGAGTTACGACCTGAACTGCGCCACCCTTTGCAACGACTTCCAGGAGAACATTGAGTTTCAGTTTTCTTTGGGCTGGACGTCGTTAGTCCACCGCTTCCTGGGATCTGTCAACGCAGAGAGAGCGCTCAAACTAGTTGACCAGAACTTCCAGGTACAATATCGTCCTTGATGTCTATAATTATGATAATAATGTTCATATAAACACACAATATAGTCAAGTAGGTCAGTTTTTGAATGAATACTCCATTGTCTTCACTCAGACCTCTCGACCAGCATTGGCACTTGCCCGTACACCATCCTCTGGACCCCCCTCCACGATAGCCCCGTCCAACAACGAGACAGCCCTCATGACCCAGGAGGACCTGATGGTAGCCATGGCAACCAACGTGGCATCACTCACCTCCCGCACTTCAATGGGCGTTGTCATCGTTGGAGGAGTGGTGTGTTGTTTTCCAAAATGTTTCTCTTGCTCTTTTGCAAAATAATTTTTTTTTCAGGGATTATTTTCCTTAACAATATGAGTTTCCCTCATTTTGGTGTCGCTTTCTGCTTCAAATTCCAAACGCCAAGAAAACAGTACATGTCACTGCAGACTGTCCCTAAATACTGAATGTGTTTCTCTCTCAGGCTGGTCAGGGTGCTTACTCAGCTTTTGTTTATGCATTTATTTTTTAAGGTGTACCGAGCAGTTGGCTGGAGGTTGATCGCCCTGTCAGCCTCACTGTACGGCCTGCTGTACCTGTATGAGAGACTCACCTGGACCACAAAGGCAAAGGAGCGGAGTCTGAAGCGGCAGTTTGTAGACTACGCAACAGAGAAGCTGCAGCTTATCATCAGCTTTACGAGTGCAAACTGCAGCCACCAGGTCCAACAGTAAGTTTGCTACTCATGCAGTTGAATTTCTGTCATTCGATAGAACAAACTAGACATTAGAGCTACAACGATTATTTGAGAAGTCAATCAATAGAAATATAATTGCAGAATATTTCGATAATTGATTGTTGTATTTTGAAGGCAAAAATGTCAAACTGGTTCCAGCTTTTTAAATGTAAATTAGCTGCTTTTATTTGTCTTTGTTTTTAATAGTAAAGGAAGAGTCTTTGGACTGTTGGTTGGGGAAAAAACAACCAATTAGATGGATAAATGATCAATCAGTAATCTTGAAAATAATCAAAGCAGCCCAACTAAACAGCAGTCATGAAATGTGTCCGACTTGATGTCTTGTTTTGTCAGTCCAAAAACCACATTTATACACATTACTTATACTTAATAATTTAATATGATGTATAACAGAGAAAAGCAGGAAATCTCCATATTTGAGAGCAGCATTTTCTGCCATTATTGTATGAAAAATGACTTTAACAATTAAACAATGTTTAAAATAGTTGATTTTCTGCCATTCAACTGCAGTTGTACTTTGTATTCCTTGTTCAGTTTTGTTGTTGTTGAGAAAACAGATAAAAGTATAAAGTGTGACATTACTAGATTCATCATAAATAATAACTAATGGAGTGAATATCAGAAATGGATCACTTCCAGTGTATTACAGGGTGAATTATTCCTTTAACATGCAGTGCATTCAATCTAAGCGTGTTTATGACATCAAAATCTTCATCACTATTTCCTCAATTTCTGTCAGAGGTATTTAACCTGCTGACAAAGACTCCTCGCAATGTTTCTTACTCACACACTCATACACACAGCACCCTGCCCTGCCCCACCCTGCCTTCCTCTCTGTAACGGGGCTAAATAAATAAGCACTGAGACGCTGTGCCCTCTCTGTTGCCAGGGAGATGGCGACGACCTTTGCTCGGCTCTGTCAGCAGGTGGACCAGACGCAGAAAGAGCTGGAGGCTGAAATCCACCAACTGACAGCCAAGATAGATCAGCTGGAGACTGTCCAGAGCCAATCCAAGAGCCTGCGGTCAGTACAGCGTCTTCTCTCTTTAGGGGCAGCATGACGGGTAGAGATGTGGAGTAGATGAATGTTTTGGAATTCAGGGAAAAGAATTATCCTAGATGATATGAATGATACTACAGAAACAGCAGAAATGGCAATCCTAGCTGTTATTTTTCTGTTTCTTGTTCCTGAAAGATTTATAACTCTTCATGTTTGCCAAACAAAATGACTCATCTATTCTGGTCATTATATCCATTTGACTGCCCTTTCTAAAGAATTTAGATGTTGGAGAACATCTCTGAAAATGTGATGTAACAAATAAATTAGATTCCAAGAAGTATTTTGGGTGAAGTCGGTCCTGACTCAAATCTGTTTGTTTCCTCCTCAGACATAAAGCGACAGCGCTGGAGAAACAGTTGGAGGCTTTCACAAACCAGTACCTGCAGCTTCAACAGTGAGCTGCTTCACACAGTTTGGTTCTTGTAGAGCCAGTCATTCCTCAGCCAGGAGCCGCCTCAGAGTGCCCGATCCCCTTCACCTAAACTACTGCACAGTTTCTGTGTGGACAAGTCGAGCTGCAAAGTTACGTGGATTTGGTCTATAAGCCGAAAAGAAACCTATAGATATTTTGATAATCAATGAAATGTTTGTCAATTATCAGGCAAGAATACCAAACTTCTGCGGCCTCGCACATAGAAAGATTGGGTCCTTAAGTGTCATTTGTAAAAAAATAAAATGAAAAAATTATTTTGTCACATCAAATAGTCTATTTGACAGTTTTTGGTAACTTAAAGGCTTTTGATATTCTGTAGATTAATCGGTTTCTTAAAGAAGAACAAGATAAAGTAATTGATAATGACAAAAAAAAACAACCTGTTTTTTTCACTCTTCTTGGACAGTGGAGCGTGAAGGCCCAGACAGTATTTCTCCCTCTTCTTCTTCTCCTCCTCAGCCCTCAGGTGCTTCAGGTGCCTGAGACACTGCAGTAAAACTGTAAAACAAAACTGCCTGTACAACAACAAACGGACTCATGATGTGCAGAGATGCTCCGTAGGGTGGCGATCTAATCTCGGTCGGGTGCTATGTTCTGACACTAACTGTGAATATGCCTTTTTTTGACTAACCTTTGTGGAGCAAATGAAGTTTTATGTGTATGTATCTGTCCAGGCACTTGATCTGCTGTATGTTAGCACCAAAACATGGATATCTTTAATATTAAAAGAGATTTGTTTTTCTGAATTATAAGGACCTTATTAGCGTTAATTCACTGGGAGGAATTACTGAGTAGAAAGGGAAAGCATGTCTTTAAATCAATGTAGGTTCATGTTCTATTTTCTACAAATCCTGCAACTGTATAGAGTAAAGGCTTTGGAAATCCTCATATATTTTATAATATCCTGTTTTATTTATACCCGTTAGACTTGTAATGACAATTACAGTAGTCTACACTTGTAAAAAAAAATAAAAAAAATACTTTTTTTTTCTTGAATGTGAAATACCTCCAAATTTGCCCAATTGTATTAAATCTGCCACAATTTAAAACTGACTCTTTGTGTTACTTGAAAGTCACTGAGTGTCACCATGAGTTCAGTTTGTTGTTTACAGATAACCTCCAAAGAGCCACTTTTAAGGATAAGTTTCCTGATTTATGAAAATTCTGTCATTATCTGCTAATCCTCGTGTCGATGGAAAGGTGGATGAAGTTTAGTCCACAAATCATTTCAGGAGCTTCACAGCAAAACAGTGTTGCAGCACTCCCTTCAACAACTGAAGATGGAGAAAACAGAACAAAAAAAAATAACCATGTCTTCATACAGCTTGCCCAGCGTAATCATAGGACGCCTGAGATACCAAATTGATTAGAAAATATGTTATTTATTTATTACCCCTACTCTTAATTGTTGAGCTAAAAGCATCTGAAGTGGCTTCAAGGGTGTGATTAACATCTTAGGCTTCAATTTGTCTCATTTACTTCAGTTGTTTAGGAGAATGCTGCTGTGAAGCTCCAGAAATGTTTTGTGGACTTGGGGGTGAGAAGATTGTGAATTTTCATTTTTGGGTGAACTTATCCTTTGACTTCTGATCCATCTTAAGTGCTGCATCATAAAAAAAACAATGTCAAGTATACAGATAATTCCATAAATTAAAAAATTAAAATTGTGCTTTAGTCTAACGACAAATGTTTCTTGAATGGATGAATGGCACCTCATCTGCTTGCTGAACAACTCTCAAGCTGATCATTTAAATGGCCGCAGATTGTCCACAAGGACGTGCTGTGTTCTTTCAGGCTGGCCTACCCACGGGAGAGTAGCCCACCAGTACAGCTATGATGTATAAGCAAAGTACATGCTGCTGCAATGCAAACATTTAACATCTACTTGTTCTCCTTTTCTATTAGCTTTTCTCTTTTATTTCCATTTCCACATGATTTGTTCTACCAGCTAGAATCATGCATATAATGGAACATCAGTGGATATTAAATGCTCAAATATATATTCAGTTCAGTTCAGTCCAAAACTTGGACTTCAGTCCAGTCTGATGTTTTCCAAAGGAAGTGAACCAGGATGTGTATTCTTGGTTAGAAGCTTTTTATTGGTTACAATAACTCATGGCAACATATCAGTATCACCAAGCCACTGTACAAATACAAAAAAAAGGTCTGGTGTGAAAAAGACTATAAAAATTATTCAATAACAAGTGATTATAATTTCACACAATAGCACTGTAAGAATTATCATGGCACCAAGTCCCTGGTCTTTACTGGCTTAAAACATAAAACAATAAATAAAATCAAAACAAATTGTCAGAACAGTAGGTTGTAGAGTCACAGGGCAGTGCATTTATTCTGTGTTGGTGCTGTGGTGGTGATCATGTGACCAATTCAAGTGGTGGGTTGTCATTGATTTTTTTTATTATTTTTTTTTTTTAATCCTCCTCTGTTGAATGAACTTAAAACTCGTCTAAAGTTGGACAGTCGTGCAAATACAGTCCTCAAATACAGCCTGAACTTGTGCACCAGACATTTTCACATCTGCTCTCTGAAGTTAAGACATTGGCACAGTATGTGAGAATGGCACAAAACAAAGCACTCCCAACTATCCAAAGATTCGGTTTCTGCAAGTTTGGTACCTCAGACACTGTAAATGCATCACGGCGACATCTCCGTAATGGCAAATCGGCTGATTCGACAGCTCCACATCAGTTGTGTAGTTAAGAGAATAAACTGGAGGAGACTTCAGGTAAATACAACAATAATGTGAAAGTAAATGTAGTCAAGCACCTTTTTGATTAATGAGTCTACTGCACTACATAGATGAGTGAACTGCACAGGCACGTAGAAGTGTTACTAGTCCAGGTTCCAGCTGCTAATACTGCTGAATTACACACAGTGAGGAAATGGATACCTGTCCCCGTCAGTAATACACACAACCCTCTATTCACCTGTTAAGGGCTATGGTGTTTTTTGTTTTTTCAGATTTCACACAGCTCGTTGCTGAATGAAAGAACAGCGAGGGTTTAAGGGAAGAGTTTGACATTTTGGGAAATGCGCTTAATCGCTTTCTGCACGAGGGTTAGAGAAGATACCACTCGTGTCTGTCTGATAAATAGACCTGTCACAATGAATTATCGACTTAACATACATATCTTATTGACTTATACACACATGTACATGACCTCAATAGTTTTTTTTTTTAAACCTTGATATGGTTTACATGAGGATGTCACCAACACAATGCCAAAATAACAAGCAGGGTTTTTTTGACCGTTTCAGAGGTTTTCACAAATTTATATATTGTTTTAGTTGTGTGGTTTAATCAAATGTATGCTTCTTTTTTAAATTTTATTTAGGCTTGTCATATTATTTTCAATTCCAATTCCAGTGTCTAAATATCATATCATTGTATCAGTGGCAAAAATGGTTCCAAAAAGACCAAAACATTTTTTTATTACATTTATTTCTGGGGCAATAAGTTGTTTAACCAAATGTAGCAATTGTGACGGGCCTATAAGAAAAATACCTCAGAGTTCTACCGCTAGCTGCCAGCAAGCTTAGCCAAGTACAGCGACAGGACACTGCATGCCATGAAGTGCAAACATGGCTAGAGTGCATGTTGCCCAAGGAGGTTACTGCTACCAGCCAAGAAATAGTCAGACGAATTGTAGATTTTATACATTCATTTTTGCTAAACAAATAAGATATAATGTGTTAATGAGCAGATTTTTAAAACCTTTCGACAGAACCACCAGAAACTCCTTGTTTTTCAGTTGTTGTGCTAAGCTAACAGGCTGCTAGTTTTAAAATAAATGGTTAACAAAAAATAGCTGTTGCGACAGACCTGCTAAGGTTTAGCGCAATGGCAGGCAACGGCAAGCGTGGTTCTGTCAAACAGTAAAAATGTTGGCCAATCATCATCAGTAAAGCTTATCCATTAATATGTGATATTTAATGTGCGAATACTGAAGTGTACTTATCTAACCGCCAGGAAGCGAGCCTTTCCCAAAATATCAAACTATTTTCTAAAAATACATTTTGTCATCTTTATCTGGGGACATGAATGTCTGAAACAGAGAATTTAGCCTGATAAGTGCCGTCAACTTGATAACACTTTGGGATACAAAAGCCCATCTTCAGATACAAGTCCACCTGTCTGATCAGACAACAGATTGGGTATAAAATCAGATACTGACATGACTAACTGATGGATATGGAGAAGGCTGGCACTTGAGTAAAGTGAGCAAACATGTTTTTTTTGTCACATTGAGTAGTTTTCAGTTCACAGCTCAGGGTCTGTGGATAACATTGGCACAAATGAGGAAGTAACACTTAGATCTATATGTTATCCACATACATCAGCAAGCGACCCACCCTCCCTTCCCCGTTCCTTCCC
>OMLP01001059.1:17342-38369 GCA_900302685.1 Spondyliosoma cantharus | reverse complement strand
TCAGAGCTGTTCCTCATTGCACCTTTCCAGAAGATTAGATCTTCCTATTTCCAGGTGGTCAGCGTTTGTCCAGTTAGTAGTGATTATAATTTGTTTGTTGTGTTTGGGCCATGCTCCCTTGTCCATGTAGTTCAGTAGACATAATGTCGGGTCGCAAACAACATAGTTACCAATAATTCCATTATTATTGCCCATACCATGTGGAAAAATGTACCTTTTTCTTGTTGACAGTGCTAACAGCAGTCAGAGACAGAGGGGTTCATACTGTGCAGTCGAACAGGGATAAAATATGTTCTGTGTATAACATTAAAATGTATCATTTTATTCTTTACTGATTTTGATATTTTATGTAAATCTTTCCAAATTTGACTCCATTTTTCCATTCCTAATGATCTGCCCAGATCAGTTTCCCAATTTCTTTGAGCCATATTCCAATTATTTCCTGTTGGGCTGTTTTACATTTTATAAAGTTTAGAAGCAATCTTTTGTTTCTGTTTGACCATTGATTCAAGTATGATTTTCGGCTCTGACACTGTCAGGTAAATAGTTCCTAACCATATGACTACAACATTTCTTTCACTAATTGTAAGAAGATATGTCCTGTTTCCTCAGTCTACGTTATGTTTAACTGCAGAAACACTTATCCATACATGGTGAGTAGATGGCAGTACTTGTCCCATGTTATAAACCTTAAATGAATTTGGAACTCTGGCTCGGAAGGCGTGAGAACAATGGGATTTAATTTACCTTGAGCAAGAATTTTAACTGAATGTGACAAGCATAATGTCAAATGAATAAATCTCTTGAGGTATCTGGACCACAACACATTCTGATCTAGGATTTTATTTAGTTTAGATTTAACTATGACCAACGGCTTCTCTTTGTGTGAGTTAAGGAAGGTGGCCGGTGTGGGGTTTACAGGCCCACGGTCCCCGGAGGCATGATTCAGTTTTCGATACGGTATGTGCCGCTTGAGAATGTTATTGCACTGAGAGACTGTTGGATGGGTACCGCCCCTGGCAGAATATGCAAATATAATGCCACTGGGCTGGTCTGATGACAGGTACTGCCGTAAATCTATACATGTTTTTGTCTTTATTGACAATGCTAACTTAACACATTACCGCAAGTAAAGGAACGTATGTTATGGTGTTGGGCCAGAAACAACACTCTTCATACTGATTTTAAAGGTTGCTGCAAAGGTAGAGGCGTTTCCGTTTGGCATGCAGGCAGATTTACAGCCCCTGGTCTTATCTTTCAGGCTCCCCTGGAAAGAAAAAGCGGGGGAATCTTCAAAGTCACATTTGCTGGTGTCAGGGCTGATGCAGATAGAAATTCACGCTGGGGTGTTGCTTACAGTCCGTTTGATGTGTTTACAACCATTAACCAAATAGTCAATATAAATTTAAAGATTAGGTCTGATTTTTTTCCAACTGTAAAACAGACTTCATCTCCATCCTGTGGGTGTCAATTGTCCTTTTGGCCCCAGATAATCTCACCAGGCCTTTATTGTGATTTAACTTGAGGTGTTAATCCCTGTCCTCCTCCCCTTTTTGGATTGCATCAGATTGATTGGTTTGTAACCGCAGAGTGGGGAGGAAAAAGAAGACTGCATCTGTTAGCAGTGTGGCCCAATAATCTCATGTTGCTTTCAAAATGAAATTGATAGGACTTGCAACCAGGATCTGATACCATGCTGCACATGCTGGGAGTAGTGTTTTTACACTAGAGCACCACTTCGGTAGAGGGATCCCTCCTCTGTGGCTCTTCCTGAGGTTTCTTCCATCTTTTTTTCCCCCCCTGTTAAAAGGTTGTATTTTTCCTCACTCGAATCCAGGGTCTAAGGACAGAGGATGTTGCTTCACTGTACTGTTTTTAAAGCCCACAGAGGCAATGTGATTGTGATTTGGGGTTATATACATAAAATTGATTTGAAGAGCATACAAGAGGCTGGTGCGTTTTGTAATAGCAGTAAGTTAATACAGCTCTGACATGGTGTAAAGAGAGTGGACATTTAATAATGAGGCTGATATCAATTAGATAAAAATTGCTCTTATTTGGATTAAATGTTTGCACTGTTTCAATCTTCCCACAAGAGAACGGCGGAGTCTGCCACTGCCATTAAGTGTCATTATGTTGTCATCAAGTAAAGAAAATTGGGGTTCATGTCTTGCCCGAGCAAAAGTGTCTGTATTTGATAAACGAGGAATGAGATGAATTGCTTATTGTATATTTAAAGGACAGACATTAAATTAAGAGAAAGAGTCTCCAAACTAAAACTACCTCAGTGTAAATCGAACCGAAATATGTTTCCACATCGATGCATGGAATACAACAAAAGAGATTATTAGCTCAAATGGCATTTTTCGTTATCCTACTTGTGATTAAACTATGACCTCTGAAGGCCAGCCTTTACAGGGAATGCCAAAAATTCAAGGTCGCTGGTATCACTCAAGCTGAGGCTCTATGACAGACACATGTGTCAGTGTGTTTGAGTATTTACTGACAGTCACTGACAGTCATAAATCTACACGCCCCTTGCTGGAGGGATGGTTGGATCGTCAAAGATTGACAGACAGAAGAAGACAGACAGCTACATCAACTGCAGGCACACACGATGATAGATAGCCCTGTCCGCGCCGCTGACAGGTCCAATCATCTGCCAGTCGCCAACAAGGCCGACAAGAAGCAGATGATGTCAGTTTCCCCCTCCGTATTGAGTTATCAGGTTGATTGAGTGTAATTGAGCGATGCATCGGAGTGCAGGGAGAAGACATCAAGCCTCTGGAGGGACTGGAGGAGGAGGAAGGGTGTTTCAGGAACCAGGAAACGCTGTATGGCACCAGGGCCATGAGATTAGCACAGTCAACGACTCTGCCCCGTAATCAATTAATAGGACTGATTGAGCCCCTCATAGGATGAAATTTCTGAGTCACACAAAGATTTCTTCTCCCTCATTTTACCCGGCAGTGCCATCATTAGTGCTGAAAGTGAACATTCTGCTCAATGTTTGTTTGTTTTGTTGGGTGGTGGTGTTGTACTTAGGTGAGTTTTATTAAGTGATGTTTTTTAAAATGTTTCTTTTTTCTGACCGTTTTTTTGCATCTACAGCTTCCAGGATCGTGAATGTGATGATCACAAACTTGTTGAAAAACCCCCAAAAACAAACAGCACAGCTTCTTTTGATTTATGATTTGCCAGTTTTGAAACTTGAAGAGCTCCATTCCTCATGTTAAATTTAGGGTTCCATGAGGAACATTACCAGCTCCACATTCAACCTTAATGGTTTCTCTGTTTCCTGTCACGTAAAAACACATAATGAAGTGAATATGTAAATTGACAAAGACAGCCCCAACCAAACCAACTCTTTCTCTTCTCTGCCTAGTTGCAGTGAACCTCTTCTGTCCTCTTAAACATTGCATGGCTTGGACTGCTGTTCTGTTTGCAGGGCTCAGTTTAGTGATGAAGAAAGAACTTCGAGGCATCGTTTTTCTGCTTGTGTTTCTCTCTTCATTATCACAATTTCTCCGCCCACCCACACACAAAAATCTCAAGTCCTCTCTACTCCCCTCTTCCTGGCATTCATAGTACTCATGAATAAATCTGCACAAAGGTCTCCAGAAAACATCTCCCTCATTGCATATTTGACTTCATCATTTCCTTGTCTCTTCAGTTTTATTTTGTCAATTCGAATCTGCACATTCAATGACTGCGCTCTTTTCTTAAGACACACATTCCAACTGAAAATTGGAACTGTCAGCCAAAAAGATGCAGAGACGATGAGAGAGGAGAGAGAGTGTGTTTGCTTACAAACAGAGTATAAGCCTGTTTTACTTCAAGTATGACACGTACACGCACAACTTTAAAGGGATAGTGTGCTGATTTTTAAAGTCTGTTTACAGATGTTGGGGAGTTCCACAGTATATTTAAAAGAAGCGTTCAAAGAAATGGTTATTGATCGGTTGATCTGGGACAACCCCAGTGCTGAATACTAAAAAGAATGTTGTTCTGCTGCTGCGTCGGATTTGATCCTTGTTTTTTAATGTTCATCGTTAGCACGTCAATGTTTTGGTTATGCAATGCTATTCAAAGGGTGTCTGTTAGTGTAGTAAGTACACCGGGGAAGATTGTAATGATACGTATTTCAGTGTGATGTTTTGCTTGACTGTGTTTATTAATTCCTAAATGGTCAAGAGTATATCAGAACAGAAGCCTTAACAGGCCTGTAATATGGGTTTTTCTGCAGAATTTGAAAACACTGAAAACAAAAATGGTCTTGCATAATGACCTATGACTCTGTCAGCATTTTTCTCATGAATATTTGTATTATTGGGTTATCAGCAGCAAGCCCATCATCATCTCAATACATATCTGCACACATCCAGCCGCCTTCACAGGCGACTCTGTGTGTGCCTCCATTCTCACCAGGTATTGTGAGGCGGTGTGCAAATGTATTGGACCGCTCAGCACTAATGGACCAAGCGTGTGTTTCTTTTGTTTGTGAAAACCTTTTTGAAGTGAGAGTGCCTCGCAATGGAATACAGGTAGCCTCATTATGCAGAAATATCTGCATCTAAACATGCAAACAATTCAGACAGGACCTTGACATTTTTGATTGTCACATGTTGTCAGCCCTAAGGCTTGAGAAAGCATACCAGATCTATCTATCTATCTATCTATCTATCTATCTATCTATCTATCTATCTATCTATCTATCTATCTATCTATCTATCTATCTATCTATCTATCTATCTATCTATCTATCTATCTAGGACATCTCAATCACAATGATGACTTGACAGTGGCTCATGACTATGCATGATATACAAACAGCCGATTAAATCCAACGCCAAAATGTCAGCCCAATGCCCATATGTGCTAAATCGAATATTTCATGCAAGATGTGTGGTCGGTTCTAACAGACATTCTCTCACTTTTGCTATTCAACTAAATGTTACTGTCTCCTGTCTCTTGCTCTTCAGACACTCTCTCAGTGCCTCGCTGGTCCCCGCAGATTCCCCGAAGAGATCTGGGAAACTCAATAAAACACAGGTAGGCCTGAAGGACAGTGTATGGGTGACTGAGTGCGCGCGTGTGTGTGTGTGTGTGTGTGTGTGTGTGTGTGTGTGTGTGTGTGTGTGTGTGTGTGTGTGTGTGTGTGTGTGTGTGTGTGTGTGTGTGTGTGTGTGAGAAAGAGAGAGAGTTTGCCTGTACACATAAACTCATCCGTTTTAGAATGCCAGTCCAATTAAAAAAGGGCCTCTTGCATAACTCATCTAAATTCTCTTCCTCTCCTTGTCTGCCTTCCTCCGTCTCTCTCAACCTGCTTGACTCTGAACGCGAGTGATCTGAAAAGTAAAACAATACTGTATTAGTTGTGGGATCTCGCAACCTCCAGAACGTGGGTGTTTCGCCTGCTGAAAGTCAGCGAGGTGGAGAGAGAGAGGCTCAGAGCCTCGTCTTATGCAGCCGAACCGAGCGCGAGTGTAATTTATAGAGCAGTTGTTTGAAGATTAAGGCAGGTTTTAAGAGAAATGCCATTATTCCATCCAACGAGCTCCTCGATGTGCCAGTTTTGCATATTTCAAACGTGTGCCCTTGATGGCATTGTTGGCCTGTTAAGATAAGTGCATTTGTGTCGCTGGCACACAATGCGCTGCTCTGGCTTTAGAGCCTCTGCCGTACTGACAGAACATTTCTTTATGCAGAGTATGCCCTTAATGTCGCGTTGCTGTTCATATCTGACAACAGAGTCCACTAAAAATATGTGTGAGGTGTTGGATTGAGTCGTGCCTCTCAATTGAAGTGAAGGAGGGGCCTTAATAAAGAGATTTGGACTCTGTCAAAATACATTAGTCACCTGCCATTAGCCAGCGAGCGGCTCGGCTGGCACCCAGGCGCCCATCAGTAAATACTGCCAATGGTCGCATACGTGCCCAAACCTCTCAGTCAATCTACGCAGGGAATTGGCTGCTGCTGCGGAGCGCAATGTGGATTTGTTTGTTTGAGAAGAGACTGTGTCGGACTCTTTAGGAGTGCCACAGGCCTCCGAGCTCCCATCACTCGGGCTGATCGTTGTATTGACGTAAACCCCGTGGCCACTGTCTTGCGCTGCCGAGCATCTGCGTTAAGATGTTCATTCGCACAGGGTCACTGAAAGATGAAAATGAAATGGCCCATAATTAAATCAGCAGGTGAGGGAGATTAGGAAAGCAAATACTTTTACAGAAGCAGCTCCTCCAGGCATCTATTATCCTCGCAAAAGGTTACGCAGGGCATGTGAGGCCCTGGTTGTCAAAAGCTGTCTGTCAGAATGAGACTGTTAGGTAAAGGTAAAAAGTCAGAAGCAATGTTATCACAGTAAACACCAGCTCTAAAATGTCATTTATAGTAGATGTGCAAGCTGAAAGTGGTGTCCTGGCTTAACAACCTTATCTCCCTCTCTCTTCTCTTTCCTGCAGGTTTTCCACAAAGTACTGGATGTCCCAGACATGCATAGTATGTGGAAAAGGAATGTTGTTTGGACTGAAATGTAAAAACTGCAAGTAGGTACCGACACTAGTTTTCGCCCTAGATGCCATATAGATTGCATTGGAGTGATTTGTGTCCTATCACAGATATCTTCCATTAAGTCAGTGTGTCCTCTTGCCTGTTTTTTGTTTGTTTTTTCCCATTTGATTGTTTTTTGAGGTGACATGAACCCTTTCTTTTTCATCTCACTCGAATAAATTAACAATTGGCATCTCTTGTCTGTTTTTTCTACAAGTTAATGCTCCCACTTTGGAACGGTTTCATCCTTGTGTAAATAATCTGACAACGACAAGTGAACACTGTGAAAGTTCCTGTCCTTTTTTTTTCTGTGCACTCAGGCTGAAGTGCCACAACAAATGCACCAAAGAAGCCCCACCTTGCCATTTACTGATCATACAGCGAGGTGGACGAGAATCCCTCAAAGGTAGTTTTTATTTCAGTTTTATGAGCAAGGTGTTATATTAAATGTGTTACAAATAAAGTTATCTGAGTGACTTTATGGTGGATATTCATATATATATATTACTTGTATATCCCTTTGTGTAAGAGTAGTATGTTGTCAGTGTTGAACATCGTTGATGATTGCAAGTTGAAATTCAGTAATTACATTAAAGTAACTAACATCACACTCTGTTACTTCAACATTTTGGGACTACACAGACATTAGCTCTAGGCTAGTCACAAACATGGGCACAGATTTTAGGTATGGGAATGTGCCTGTATGTGTTTGTGTGGCAGCTGAGCTTCTGACTGTCTGCACAACTCACCAGAACTCCGGTTCTTAAAAGCATTTTCAGCCTGTGTGAATGCCTCCTTACCTTATTTGAGGATGCTCAGTTGAACGCACTTTGACGCAAGTGTCAAGGAGATGTGTGCGTCCCTGTGATGATAAACAGGGTTTCCAGTCATCTCAAAGTTGACTGATTTACATTTTGTGTACTGACTGCCAGCTAACTGCTGTTAGCTTCGCCTACATTCAGGACTCGCCTGGTTTTGTTCAGTGTCAGACGGTGTGTGAACTTTGCCATGGTTTTCTCGAGTGTTGTGTGCAGTCACTGTGGCTAATGTTAAGCTAGCTGCCGATCAACCTTGAAAATGCGGGGAGCTTGTTAATTCTCAACATCATGTTAACAAAAGTAGTATAATGTCTAATTTAGCTAACAGATATTTATTATTGAACACTGGCCATTTCTAAAACTATCGCAAACTGAACTCAGTTTTCACTCGATGCCCCGTTTAAAAACAGTGAGAGAGCCTGTGACAGATAGAGGGTTACCTGCTGATTAATTAAGCCACTTGTTTTGACAAGAAGTGACTGCATCATGCACTTTTTGTATTGACACGGACTGCACTGACAAAAATTCCCATTATCTGCGATCGGAATTGAGATTCTGCTGTCCTTTCTCTTCTTCTCGCCCTCCCTTTATTTCTCCTCCAAATAAGACCACCAAGGAACAACTCAAGGTAAAGCACACTAATTAGACTTCTTCTACCCTGCTTTAGTCAGAGAAGGTGACAGTTTCCTTAATGACATAGTTTGCTCAAGGAAAGTTTTTTTTTAATGAAGTCTCTGTATGCGATAACAAATGGATGGTGTTCAAGAAAGGGCAGTTTGTTCATTTTCACATGAGAAGCAGGCCATGATAAAGAATTTCTTTCTAATTTTCTTGAAGCTATTAGGCAAGTATTGTTTTATTTTCAGTCTCCCACAGTGCTTCATTGTTCCTCCGTGCTTTTTTTTTCTATAGTAGCTCGTCTGGTACGGACCGAATCGGTGCCATGCGACATCAATAACCCACTCAGGTACACAGACCTGCACATCAGTCAGACGCTCCCCAAAACCAACAAAATCAACAAGGTGAGTAATAAAAATAAACCGTGTATTACAGTCTGTGTGTAACCTGTCCTAAATCTTCCATTTTTGGTGGCAGGAAAATTGTTATGAGTCATCCTTGTCTGTCCCAGGGGATCATGGAACCGTACGAAAATATCTTCGGCAGTATTGATGTTTGCACAGATGGATTTGTTGTCATACATTGGATATTTTGCAGCACATCTAAAAATTTCTCAGTTCCAAGGATGAAAAAAGTTTATCACAGGATTCCTGTGGCGGTAACACAGCGATGGGGAATCTTGTGAACCAAAATGTGAACGCTCAGAAAGAAAACGTGTGTAAAAATAACACTAAAGACAAATAACACCTTTACAAATACACGACTGATGCTAAAGGATTACCAGATGATGTGAAAATCGATTTTTAAAGATCGATTTTTTTTTTTTTTTCACATTTGAGTCTTGCTGTTCTCTGCAATATCAAACTGCCATATTTGTAACTGTGGAGACAAGATAAATTTCAACATCATATATGTTAACATGACAACATCATAGTAAAGTGTTTTGTTAAATGTGGAAATCATCAAAATTCAACAGAATTTGTGGTTACACAAGCTTAACAGATTTTCACGTTTTGTGTTACATAGTAAAATATGTCAAGACCCCAGGGTTTTTTTAGAGCAGAACATTTTTTTAAACCTTTCGTAATCTCTCATGTGACCCAGTTTGGTGAATATATGATTGTTTAGATTAAGATACCAAGAAGATAAAAATTACTATTACTTTCTGCTTTAATTTGTCAAATGATTGATCGCTTCCTGCGGCTGATGATAATTTCCATTTTATTTCGGCAGATAAGATCAAATTCCAAATTGCATACACTTTTCATCAGTCCAGACCATTCCTCAAAACAAAACCTAAATCTTAAGATTGATTGCCCACCCTCAAGGCACCCATCTATTTGGCTTTATTTCAGTGGGCTGCGCAAATCGACTTGCTTCAGGAAGGTGATCCATTAGATTGAAAGTGTGCTGTACTCAAAGGTAGTTTTTATTTCAGTGAGCACAAAATACTATAATGTCTACTTCCGTCTTTTGGATTACATTTTCAGACGATTTAATTAATTATTTGCTCAGGTTCTGATAAGTAGTGATTATTTGTGGTTGGTTAGGCTCCATTATGAAACTGCATTAAGCCAATATTTGAATTAAAATAGGATTGGAGTCTAGACAGTGGTCGTGGATGTAGAAAGGATGTGTGTTTTAACAAAGAGACCTGTTACAGAAGTTAAATTTTCAGAACAGATGTGACAGATAAGTGAGGAGCTCATTGGAATAGACCTGGAGTTCAGTCTGGAGTGGCTGCGATTAACCCAAGAGGAGGTGGAAATTGTCACAGCGAAAAGATGATTAATTTACGTTCAAATGTGATGAAAGTATTTCTGAGTCAGTTTTAGCAAACTTTATATTTTGGGGATGTTGGAACATCCTTTAATGCACCACTGACGGGCGTTTTTTAAAATGCTTCCTGTTGGCATTTGCAGCCCCACACGATAACGATAACATAACTTTGTCAAAAAAGTAAAGCCAGCATATTGCTCAATGTGATGGATTACTTCTGTCAGGCAATTTTCAAGTCTCTGCAAGTTGATTTTCACATTGTACTGAAATTAATGAAAACCAAGTGCTGCCTGGAAGGTAGAAAATCAATCTAGAAACTTGTGGTATGATTCATAAAGAGACCAACAATAAGTAGTGCAAGCTGACTAAAACTTGCAAAATCCCCAGTACTGAGGTTCAAGTGAAGCTTTTGTTGACCGCTCTCTATTCTGTCTCTTCTCAGGATCACATCCCAGTCCCGTACCAACCAGATTCCAGCAGTAATCCCTCATCTACCACCTCCTCCACCCCGTCCTCCCCGGCTCCTCCCCTGCCCAGCAGTGCGACGCCCCCGTCACCACTACACCCCTCCCCGCAGTCGGCACGGCAACAGAAACAGTTCAACTTGACAGGTATTAGAATGTGCAAGACCTGAAAACGCTCAAATGTTAATATTTGAGAGGGTTCGGAAGTAATAAACCCCGAACCTTGACTTAGACTTTCAGAGGATATCAATATATTCAATGTATTATACAGGACCTGCTCCACAGGGTTATGATTATGGTGTTTCAAAACATTTAATGAGACAAAGGCACATGTGTGTCACAGGTATGTACTGTCTGAGAACCAAAACTGTCTTGAAATTTAATGGCAACCCATCCAATGATGTAATATATCAGTCAGGACCAGACTGCCCCCCAAAAAAGGAACAATTTTATATTTAATAAAACTGTGCTTATACGTTTAACTTATACTTAAATTAGTGGTGTTTATGAGAAGACTAATCTATTCTGAAAATAACAGTAGAGTACTGTAGCCTGTACAGCGTGCCGGGTTAATTATTGTAGTAACTGTGCTAAAAAAGCCAGCTGTTATTTGAGAAATAGTTCTTTAAATCTGTGCTGTGAAGCAAAAGTGCTTCTCACTAATTTGAGTATCAATACTGACGTAAGTCCACATTCCCTCAGATCAAACTCCAGCTCTTCTTTTGTCTCCTTCCACAGCCTCCAGTTACTTCAAATTCAAACAGCAGTTCATCTTTCCTGGTAAGTAATAATTGAGCATTACCCATAATGCACTGCAACCAGCCCAGGATAAATAAGGAGGCGGGGGCTCTTTTGATGTTGGAGGGTAATTTCCATCTGCTTACCATGGCCAGATTCAAGCCGCGGCCCCTACACCCACTCATTGCTTGTCTCATTTGGGCTTCCTAATGATTTGTCAATGCCCAGACTCTTTGCTTTTGCCAACACAGGTACCACACAGTCTTTGCTCATTTGGCAGGTTATTACAGCCTGAGACAACCTGGAGTGGTGTGAGGATAAGAATGAGGCGCAATTAAGGTTTTTGGAAATGCATAAATATACACCATACAGCATGGCAGCCAGGTTCTGATTTATTGTAGACGCACATATTGTTGTCCTCGCCTACCTTTATGTGCTGCTTAACAACGTGGCCAAACGCTACTGTCTGCTGTTAGTCCAATCAATCTGAAACCATTGCATTGTGAATGGAGTTCATGCCACATTCAAATCATCTTAAATTTACTGTACATTCTGGCTCTTGTTTAGAAAGGGAAATCATTTACATAAGCCTCCACGGGTCAATAACAGTATAATTTAAGATGTATTTACTTCATGTGCATGTTTTCAGTCTCAAAACTGGCTCGAGTGTATCCCAGGTTACATTTTTTGGTAGAAAGAAGGAAAGGAAGAAGCTGTCAGTCTGTCACAGGGATCACAGACACATCGACTGGCTCACGTTCACACCATTGGCCAATTTAGAGCCTCCAGTCCTCGCGGCTTGCTGGCCTTTGGAGTAAATCCATGCGAACATCCATGCAGGCTCCACACTGAAAAACAAAAGGTCGTCCTTCTTGCTGCGATTTGACGGTGCCAGCTACTAATGCACCGTGCCACAAAGGGAATGTTTTTTTTGTGTGTATGTGGCTCTCATTTTGTGTCACAAATTGTCAAAGTGCCAACACGTGCGGCAAGTGTGGCGGGGAATTCTCTGACGGCTTTCAAAGGAAGATTCAACGCAACAGCTGACCTTACTCATCAAGAATAGAATAGAAAAAGAGAATCCAACCTGCTTTTCTCCCTTTCTCTGATATTGTGACATGCAGTACGTGCTTTTTTGGTGATCAAATTAGATGTTTTTCTTCATGTTGTAAAGACACATACTGTGATAGTGCAGCACATCATGTTGGCATATATCAGCACATATACTTTGTTTCTCTCGATACCACAGAGCCAGTGTCACATTTCACACCGTGTAGGCATAATCTACGCTGATTGTATCTCCATAAGAAATAATGTCCAAAAAGGGACATAGTGATTCAATCTGGTGAGGAAAATATGAGTGCTTGACATTGAACAGCTAACATTTTCTTTGCTGTTGTCTAATGGAAACCATGAAGAAATAAATACATGTAAAAATGGTGTTAAATTCCAGCACCCTGTCAGCAGAAAAAATGCAATGTTTTCATCATAAAGTACATGTTTACTTTGCTGCTGATTCAATCATGTCAATATGAATGACTGAATATTGATAACAATAATTGTCAACAAGGGAATTTGATATTGAGGTTAATCAGAAGGTTTTTTTTTTTTTTTTTTATCACACACCACCAGTACATGTGTTAAAATGTACCAGTGTGACACAACACAAACCCCAAAAGTGGGAAGAAAGTGGGTTTCATAAAAAATATTTTCAGAGGATCAGCTACGCAATGTCTGTATAGGAATTAACTAGATGTATTTTAGACACCTGGGACCAGATGCATAAACTACATGTACACTAAAAAGAAATATGCAATTTTCTCCAAACATGAACTGATATTTATGAAAGATTTTCACTCAAATGTACATTTAAAAAGTCAATTTGTGATTATTTATGAATGAGGGATTTTATCATTATTTTTTTATTTACACTTTTGCCTGTTAAGTCTTGTATTTGATCCTGGTTTTCAAAGCACGTTAGTCTGCTTCGACGTGAGTCCTATAAATCAATCACTAATCATCCTTTGAAGTTTATTCAAACATGTGATTATTTAGTGGTAAGGATGATATAAATACCCTCAGTTGTGCATAATGTTTGCGTGTGATGGCAGCTGCACTGATGTGACACAATCAGTTGTACTCTTTTTCACCGACAGATCTAATGAGTGGTGGAGTGGGTTCCGGTATCGATATGCAAACAGATGTTCATGGGCGTTTCCACTTCCTCCATGTATGACTAACTGTAGGAGAGGAAATGAGGCTTGTGCACCCAGTTATACAATGACTGAGATTTATAAAACAGAACACACACAGTTTAATAAATGTGACGAAGCCAACACGCAACTTCATGCCTTTGTGCATCTGGCCCCGGGCTTCTCACATGGCAGTAAGCAGTGTTTCAGAGGGAGGTGTGGTACCTCACGGAACCTTGGAATATTGCAGACCCTGACTAAAATTGGGTTCATTCTAGATACAAGGGGTTAACTGGAGCATCAGATTTCATCCATTAACAGCACCACTGCAGCACTAGACGGTTGCATCTTACGTGGGTAGGCTCTAATTATGTTTCCCACACTAGCTGTGTGATTACTTTAATTAAGTGATATGAGCAACTGTGGGAAGGTTTACCTTGTCTCTTTCCATGCAATTGCCGTATTTAAGTTATTTTCTTTCAAGATGTAGTGGATAGTCTTCATAGCTGTGAGCAGAAGGTTTGCAGCTGAGATGGCTCTGCTTTGCATTCACTTTGCTGTGTGTCACTGAAAAGGCTGACCTATCACTTTTTGCCTCTCTGTGGTATCTCTGTATCCAGCGTGGGATCACATGTAGCTGATACGTTCCACTTCCTGTCTAAAACACATAAAGCAATAGTAACCAGGTTAAGATGGTTTAATACTGAATGCAACCTTGTTCTTATTGTTGCTTTGACATTTTCTGCCTCTTTCTATTCCCAGATGTTGCTCCAGAGGCTCCCCCAAGCAGAGCACCGCAGGTCATCCTGCACCCTGTCCTGTCTGAACCGGGGTGAGTAGAAATTCAATAAAACCACATGTCTGCCGCTAAATAAATTAAGAATGTACTGATCTTAATCAAGCACATGTCTCTCTGAGTTATCCTCGTCTTATCTGCATGCTCCCTCATCTCCTCCTCCCTCTCCTCCATCTCTCTGTGGCTGCTGGTCAAAGGCCGAGTCAAACTTATTGGAGCACATATATTTGGGTGACAATTTCAATGCGAGGGCCGACATGACGTATACCCAGAGACTAATGTTAGCATGGCCTTTAGTTCACGCTACACTTGGGATGCCAACTGGATTTCCACTGGCTCTTTGAGGAAGCCAGTGGTCACGGGAAAACAACCGGAAGAGGAGGAGGAGTGACGAGATGCCTTTCGACCCAGATGTTAATTAGATTAGGATATCAATCTATCACAAGAAACTGGGAAAAAAAGAACCTCCATCTATAGGTGGATGGTCAATTGTGATGAAATATGGACTGCGCCGCCCATAGATTGTGATGGTTCAATCGATAGCAAATAATGCCACTCTTAATTTTATTTTCTAAATATCAACACGGGTCTTGAAAAGGTCCCAGGTAGAGGAAGGGAAATGTTATGAGTTTTTGAATTAAGGTAAAGGGCATCAGACAGTATATGCTTGTGATGTATTGGCTTTATAAAAGACGTGTTTGATGTCTTCATGCCAGCATGCTCCAGCAGCTGCCAGTTTTGAGATGAAGAATGGAATAAGCGACGTCTGGAAATAATAAGAATCAGAAGAAAATATAGGACGACAAGTAACGGCATGCGTACATCACAGTGGGCTCCATATGTGTTTGAATAGAAGGTTATTGTGAGAGGTGTAGAGCTCCATTCATCACCATAATCACGTCTGTTTTGAATAAGTTGCAACTGTGTAGGCAGTTAATTTGTAGGAAAAGGAGAGTCGGTGAAGACAAAATGACCATTTTGAGTGCGATATACAGAAGATCCAGCTTTTGTGAATGTGAATCTGTAAAGGGAGCCTTCTCTATTTCATTGGGTTCACTGCAGTTCAATTCACTTCCCATGTTGCTATGTCAGCGGTGGAAAGAGCACTGAAAGTCTGTCCTCGAGTACGAGTATAGTTACATTACTCAAATATTAATGCATCACGAGTAAAACTACTGGTGTTAAAATGATACTCAAGAAAGTGCAAAGTATTCTTCTCAAACGTACTAAGAGTATTAGTTTACTTTTTAACCATTGATGTTTAATGCATTGTCAGTCAAAGGGGTTTCTGTTTCTCCCAAAAAAGTAACTATGTGGATTACGTGGTGTAATGCATACTCAAGTAAGATTAAAATTTAGAGTTGAAAATGACTTAATTAGAGTAATTTAGGTTGCTTTACTTAGCATAAAGTTGTTGTTTGTAAACATTAAAATGCTGGTTTAATCTCAGAAAACATTAATGTAAGAACCCATTTTATAAGCTGAGTCACTGTCAGGCTGAGAGGCTGGTGGAGCAGGGGCCAGTAGTATCTATTGAAGAAAGACATCAACTGCCAAAATGTAATGCGTCTGTGTAAAGCTGCATCGGTAAAGATGCAAAAAGACCCAAATAATTTGATTCAAGGGGCAATAAATCCCAGCCTAGTTACCAGAATAAATATTGGCAGTTAACGTTGCTGCATACCACTGATTGTCAGTGTACACATACTGCATGTGCGTCATCCATATGATATTGGCATTTCCTTTTCATATTATAACATTAATGAGCTGACTTTCAAGAGGTGGAGGAGTTGGCGGTGGATTCATCATTCACTACCTCGAGACAATTTCTGAGACAGTATTTTGACAGAAAGTCTGGACATCTCCAGCTGTGTTTTTGGAGACAAAAGCAGGTATATTTATTTGTCCCGCAAACGGGGAAATTTCTTCATCACAGCAGCCAAAGGACAGTGATATTTTAATAAACAATGATAATAGTAAAAAATAAACAATACAATAAAATAGTAAGAAAAAGAAATAGACTCATATACATTGTATGAAAAATTGTCCTGTGCACATGTGAGGTCTATTGGGAGCAGTGCTGGTTGTACAGTCAGACAGCAGCAGGAAGGAAGGACCTGCCATACCTCTCCTTCACACACTTGGGGTGTATTAGTCTGCCCTGGCCTGCAGGGGGTGAGACTCCTTCACCAGCAGCGATGACAGCTTGTCCATCATCCTGCTCTCTCCCACCACCTGCACTGGGTCAAGAGGCCTTCTTTATACGTTTATCATATATATAAATGTGATATACATGACACAGATATTGTAGGAACATATATTGCAAACATCTCTTCTGGTGATTGAGTTGAGAATCCTTTCTGACCAAAAACATCTTAAAGTCACTCACAAATACTAAAAGTATCTGGTGATTGCAACAGAACTGAATCCAGATTGATCTATGACTCATTTCATTGTGATGAAAAGGTGAAAAAGGTTTTTGGTCATCGAATTTCTGGATAACATTCAGGAATACTGCAGGCAGATCTCCTTGAGGTTCAAGGTTCAGCTTTATTGTCCACAAACACTAAATGCAGTTCCAGCCCTCTGCAGTGGTGTCAAGTGTGATTCACCTTGCATGCTCGTAGGCGAGGGTGGAGAGAAAAAAACAGACTAGGTGAACTGCTGATTCTCCGATGATTGACACCTCTAATTTATATAGCATAGATACACATATCCATAAGGCATGTGAGTATGTAAAAATTACTCATCGATGATTGTTTTTGTTACATTCTTGGTATAAGACGTTGGTTTCTAAGCCTGACAAAGTCACACAAACTTTCTTTATCCTTTCAGAGAAATAATTGCTGGACTAACTTCCAGCAAGTCATGCCAAAAACAGTTGAGAATAACAAAATGTTTTTCATCAGGGGAAACCTTTGCTGTAAATCAGATGATGGTGTTAAAAATATAAAAAAATCGATTGGTTCACAAAGTGCTCTCCTTTACACTAGCTCACTCCCAAGCTAACCTCTTTTCAGGGGGTTGGTTGAAACACTTTCTCCCACTTTGATCAGTCAATCAACACATCACATTGTTTACCTTTGCTGCTCAGGAGCTGATAAAATACACCCAAGTGGATTCTAAATGAAGGCAGACACATCGGCTTAAAAGTTAGAAATTAGATAATGAACACAGCTCTTGAAAAAAGGGTGAAAACAGACATGATCACCTCAGTCTCTACTCATTACTATGTACAGTATTTAGCAGGGCAGCTTCACCATTTTAGTTTCCCTCCTCTCACTCTCACAGTCTCCCCCTCTCCACCTTTTGACAAATCTGAATACATTAGCGCAGTTATGAAACCTGTATTCCTCTGATTTAATTACTGCTATTGTCCCTCCTTTCCCACATCTTTGTATGCTCTTGCAGTGGCAGCTGGCAGATTTCTTTTAGCCTTAATGGCCTCATCCCAGGGTTAATGAGGGCCTGTCTCAGACCCCAACACCCGGCAGGTACCCCTCATTAGAGCAGAGATTGAATCGCTGGTAGGAGCCCTTGGCGCCGCAGGAGTCACATATTATTTTATACACTGCCTCACCTGTGGTCTTTGCCCATGAGTCTAGGATTGCTTTCCGAACCAGTGTTAATATACCACAGAGAGGTTGTGAGAGGTTACATGCTGCTGTTACACAGCTAGTTATGTGAACCAAGGAGGGTGGATTTAAGAGGAGAAATGGGTTCATTTGTATGGCGTCCTTGGCACCCACAGTGTGGGTGACGGTATACATGCCGGGGTCAGAAATTAATAGGGGCTCAGGGTGCAAACGCACTTGAATGTTCATAAAGAGACTATAAATTTTTTTTTAAAAATACGGCCAGAAAATGCCACCAGTAATTAGGGGGCCTTTGTTACAATAAGTCCTGTTCACATTTTATTAATTTATGTGTCATATAGTCCAGATGTGAATGTGCTCTTGCCACCTGTGGTCCAATATAAGTGAGTGAGTAATTCTTAGGAACAAAATACCGATGGAGCTGAATAGTACGTGACAAAAATGAACAAGATTTCTTGCGATGGGACCACAGGGGCCGTATCTTTGTGTATGATACTACGTCACAGCTGGTAAGAAAAGCTGGAGGATAGCCTTGTTGGAAACCAAGGAGGGAAATTTAACTATTATACTTAAATAACAGTTTGTTAATCATATTGAAAATGGCTCGTCTCATCGTCATTAAAGTGGCCTCAATATTGTACCTCAGAAAAAGAAGAACAAAGGGATTCTGCGTCAACAGAATATCTCTGCTGATGACTGCTTCAAAATCCAGCCATGCAGGCATTGTGTCAAAGTGTTCTGGTACAAATAGAATCGATGGGAAGAGTTGAGAGAGTCCAGTCCCTCTGAGTTTCAGCGGTGATAGCAAATTCAAGGTTTCAGTTCTCTTTAACTATTCCAGACATAGGTGTAATCAATTAGCAGCAACCCACAGCCAGCCTGCAACCATGAAGGTCCACACGCAGACCAGCCCTGACCAAAAACAGGCGTGACAAACGCAGACGAAGCTCTACCACCATTGTAAACCAATCTGTATATACACATTTATACAGACAAGATGCCCAGTGAACATATCAAACAATGGAATGCAATTAGATAAATCTATATTCCAAAAATATTTGTGCATTCAGTTTAAAGGAGAAATCCACCAGTTTTACATAGCAAAGTATATTGCACTACTGCATCTGTGGAAAAATTTCTTTGTAGCTCAAGAGGAAGTTGTGTGAAATCTAAGAATATTGCCTCAAGTGACATCACTTGAGTTACCATCATTTGGTAAAAAAAACAACAACTGTTGACTCGAGACTATATTGGCTGCACCTATCCTTTTCAAAAGGACAGTTTGAATTGTGACCTGGTATCAATGACTGTACTTTTTGAAAGGAACAGCTCACCCAAAAATGAAAATTGTCATTATCAACTCACCCCCATGCTTATGGAAAGTTGGTTAATGTTTCATATACCACAAAACATTTCTGGCGCTCCACAGCAATATACTAAACAACTGAAGGAGCTGGGAACTTGAAAAGAACACAATAAGAATGGCTCCATATGGCTCATCCAGCGTAATCCAAGTCTCAATAAGCCCTGAGATCTCAAGTTGCTTGGAAAAGATGTTATCTGAGTAACTTTTCTTTCACAATCTCTGATTCTAAAGGGAGTGGAAACTAAAACTGGTCTAAACAGCTTACATAGCTGGTACTAAATAAATTGTTTTTGGGGGCATCAATTGAGACAACATCTCTCTAGAGATCCAAAACGGATCAGTCACTCTATTAGGGTAATAAAGAGCGAAAACAGCATTTAAAATCCTGATCAGTGGAGCACAAATATATTACAGGCTCTTCAGTTGGATTAATGAAAGGAAACCTGCTTTGTTTTCCTGGTTTTCTCTTGGATTAATTTCTTTTTTTTCCTCTTGCTTTTAGGAATGAGGGCAACCCTTTACTTCAGATCGAAGTGGAACCTACATCAGATGTGAGTCCTTCTTTTGATCTCCAACTGTGACCTTTGTGATGTGTTTCGGTGTACGTGAGTGTAAGATTTTCATTCATCCCGTTGTTTTTCTCCACATTTTTGTCAGTAATGTGGGGCTGAAATTACTCATCAGTCCAAATGAAGACAAAATGCAGCTATCACCATCACTTGTCGCATTTGTCATTTACGTTGTTCTCTCATTTAGCATAATTTGGCTCGGCTCTCGAGCCTCCTGGTGAGTTATGCGTGAAAAGCAGCGAGTAGGAAACAGAAACGCAGCTTCAATGATCGTCATCGCAGTCCCTGCAACAATGATATATTTTGAGACAAAATTGGATGCAGATCGCTTTGAATGATATTCCAACAGGCATCTTTGAATAGGTCGCTTTCACTCCTGCGGTACATTATATTTAAAATCAAATCCAGTTTTCCCCTGTGGCTGTTTTCCCCTTTTCATAAATAGTAAAAAGTTTTATTGGCACACAGCTTTATAGAAATTAGATGCTATTTTTTTTTAAAGTTCTCTATTGTCATTTCCTTTTTGATCATGATAGTGGAGAGAGACAGGACAAGCAGAGGGAAGAGAGAAGGGATGACAAAGAGCATATTTACGATCATGAGGACAAAAATAATGTGACGGCACACGACATTACAGTCAGTAGATAAACAGCCATGTATGTATCTTACCTCTGACACTACTACTACTACTACTAGGAGGTTTTAGCAGATTGTAATCTTCCAGCTGCTGAATGGCATTTGTCTGAATATAAGCATTTAACATCTCCGCAGAATATTGTCACACCATCACTTTCTGTGGTATAAGGGCATTTTAATCAGCTTGCAGACTTCCAAATCTGGAAATCTGTGATGTTCAGGCCAACAGCCACCAAACAACATTTTAATTGTACTGTAGCCCTCTTTTCTTGCCTGGTAACGTATTCCAGTCTCTTCTGGCTGTGGATAAATAGCGGGCTACACTTCTCGTTTTCAGCCTTCTTTTAATGATCACCAATACAGTACAAATACCTCTGACCTCATGTGTCAGGGTTCACAACACTACCACACTTCTACATCGAACAACATCGTGGACCACAGCTTCACGCACATACCTGTCCCCACCAAAACAAAAACATGAAGGAACTAATCAACTCACAGTCAAGGGGGCACCAAGCAACAACCCAAACGCTGTACATGAAAACACACAAATTAAAGTGCTACAAATGACAGTGAAATATATAATGTAACAATAATATGATAATATATAATTATAATAGTAATGTATTTATCAGTTACTTAAGTAATCCAAATAATATACATAATAAACATATATAAAATATAATAATATATAAAAATAACCCAAAATATAAAGTGTACAGTAATTACAGTTACAGTACCTTTTCACAGAACGAGGAGGGCAACGACGAGGACTCCGGTGACGAGTTTGAGGAGATGAACCTGTCGCTCCTGTCGGCTCGTAACTTCCCACGCAAGGCCAGCCAGACCAGCATCTTCCTGCAGGAGTGGGACATACCATTCGAGCAGTTGGAGATCGGGGAGATG
>OMLP01001059.1:0-17322 GCA_900302685.1 Spondyliosoma cantharus | reverse complement strand
TGGCAAGGGACGCTTCGGCAAAGTTTTCCACGGGCGCTGGCACGGCGAGGTAGCCATCCGCTTGATCGACATCGAGCGCGACAACGAAGACCAGCTCAAGGCCTTCAAGCGGGAGGTGATGGCGTACCGCAACACTCGCCACGAGAATGTGGTGCTGTTTATGGGGGCGTGCATGAGCCCACCACATCTGGCCATCATCACCAGGTAAGGATTCAAATGTCATAGCTTGTGTTGTACAGAAAGCTGGACGCTACAATTGTTGTGTCGCAACGAAGAGTAAAACCATTAAAGGTCCAATTTGTAGGAATTTTATTTTTTTTAAAATGTAAAAATGTACTAAAATTATACACAGAATGTATATGAATAACAATTTTAACATTATGTCTCATGTGTATTGTGCTGCAGAAACATCTACTGAAGTTAGCATGCTAACCAGCTAGCCACTTTGTTCCGATAGTATACAAAACCAACACTACCCCAGTACTCTGACTTCCCAGACCGAGCAGAGTCAGTTAACTGGAGTGCTAGCTGCTAGCTTATTTTTGTTGAACTGTCCAACCCAAACTCGCAAAAAAGCCAGCAGCATAAATTCAAGGTGTTGTTGTAAATCTATCTTGTAAAACAGGTTTCAGGACATAAGATCACTGACCCATTGATCTCTACAAAGCCAGACGTCATAGTCAAACAATGCCACAGCCACTGGTGCAAAAATAGAAGAGTTTAAATCAAATCGAATCGTGGATTTGGAGAATAATGACGCCCCAAACAGATTATAAGTGTGGATAAAACCACACTGCAAATTGTTTTGGCCTACACAGCCAACATTTCCACTCACGTAATTTAATGTTCCAAATTGAGAGAAAGGGGATGAAAAAACATTTTTCACAGATATACTGGTCATGTTTTGACATCGCAGCAATGAAATTCTGTGGTTTGCTCTGCTCCTGAACTCTGAGTGGTCTTTCTGTGGTTAGGTATCTGTTTCCCCTTCCCTCGTCCTAAGGGACACATTACAGATCAGCCACAGATCTGCCCCCCTCAAGGACAATGAGTTTAGAGTGGCTGACAATGAAGCGTGCAGAGGTTGTGATTAAAGCGAGCTGCTTTTGTTTTTGAATGGATGAACCACCCACACCCAACATCCCCCGCTGTATTTGTCTTGACTACAGTCGACTTGCCTGCAGCACACGGTTGGAGTGAACTTGAATAAATTCTCTCAGTTACTGAAAAACTTTAAACAGATTAGCGTTCACATTTTTTGCGGCAAGTAGTTTTTTCATTTTTTCATTTTTTAATAAGGAACACAGACAGGGCTGTGTTCTTGTCAAAGACCATCACTAGGAATACTCCCTTGTTTAATTAATTAGCACAGCTAATACAGTTCAAAAGGAAATTGTTCGGATATTTGCCACTCTCCCACTGTCGTGAACACAGGCTGTGAACAAAGAAGCCCGTCTCATTAAAAGAATAAGAAATTACCACTTTTTTCTCGCCTTTTCTATTGTCATTTTACACACACAAAAAAAAAAGTATTCTCTATTAAGTAAGACGGAAAAGTGAAGAAAGCATAGATTTATAAAACAAATCTTTTCAGGAAACAAAGCTCGGGGTATAAATTTCGCTCCATTTCCGTCAGATTCACTGTGGTGGTAAATATCTTTGACATAACAATTGACTGATTAATTGACGGTTTGAGATGCGTGATTGCAGCCGATGCCAGCTGAAGTTGTCGTGAGTGCAGGGGAGCTGACAGATGAGCTGGCTGATTGCTGAAAATTATAGAAAATATCAGATGGCTTTGTTATTCACGAGTGCTCTGATTCTACAATTACACAGTTTAAAGAAATAAGGGAAGTAAAACATGCAATCTTTATCATGCTCATGACAAAGGTGTAAATTAGAACCCAAGTGCGGTTGATTTGAGGATGAGGGTCTTCATGTTGCGTTAGTGGAAACATTAATACTGATTGTATCTTTTTCTTCCATTGTGGATCAATTTTTACAGATTGTACGGAAAACACAGGGTCATCTTTCATCTATGGTAATGGCTTAATTACTCCTTTCCAAAGCACATGGGGGACTTTCCTCATTACCTTTTTATCAGTATGAAATGGTGGCACTTTGCACTTACACACGTCCCGTTTTGTCTGAGGCATACGACGAAATGTTTATGTGAAGGTTTGGTGTGAGGAGACACAAAAGCAATAAAACCACATTTATGTGTTGAAAAGAGCCCGAGGGAAGAGAGCTACTCAAAATGCAGCTGCTGTCAGGTCAGCGTTGAGATGAATATGCATGAACTGTTGGCTTCGGGTTCTCTGTTGGTCACCTGCGTAGCACAGTCGGGGTTGAGGGCTTCAGGTGTGAGGCAGGGGGTGGTTGTAGAGCTGTCTATTAATACGGCAGTGTGATGGCACTCCTCCAGAAATATGACACCGCCTCCACGTACCGCAGCTTCACCCTGGCACAGAGTGGGCCCACGTTTCAGTTCAGAATGATGACATTGTATCCCTTTAACAACATCTCAAACTGACAAAGACTCTCACTTCAGGGTAAGCCTGTGTCTTGTTTACGAGCTGACTGGCTAAATGAAGCAGAACCGATAAGATACGGGGTCACCAGTTATTTATAGAAGCATCAAGTGAGCCAGAAAAGTGAAGAGAGGGCTTGATACTGTGTCAAGTTACAACTATACTTACTCAAAAGTATTCTGAATCCAGGAGTGGTTGCATAAAAAAGTAGTCATGTTTTGTATCTGAACATGGATCGGAACCACGAAATAGTACAATAGACAAGTGCAAAACTGGTTCCAGTCCACAATCCAGACTCCCACCAGTAAAAATGAATGTGTCATGACATCTTGAGTGGCATTCATGCATTGTTATCCCACGTTCATGTCAAACATTGTTCATCTAGATGTAATTTCTGACAGCTTCAGTATCTCCCTCTCTACAAATTGGTGCCAAATTGGTGCCAAAATACAAAGCCACATCTACCAGTACGTAACTGTTAATGAATCTATTACAAACACTCACACAATTGATTTAGCACAAACAGCATTCTCCGGGGTAAAAGTCCTGTATATGTTTGACCCAACCATCCACCCCAACCTCCTCTTTATGCAAATATTGTTATTCTTTATACAACATTGCCTGACTTCCTCCTTTGCAGACGTAATGATCACTATGGCCACTAGAGGTCCGTGCCCAACAATAAACACAAATATGGGTTGTAGAAATACATGGACATTAGCGATCAAATACCGCACCTCACTGCACCTTTCAACATTCAACATTCAACATTCAAGCCAAACTTGATACAACAGTATTGGTAGAGTGGCGCTCATTTTTACATTTCTTTCAGCCCCATAACAGATGTTAGGTCACGCTCACATGGCTCCACCCATCATCATCCCCACTCGTCACTTTTGCAACTCTGGGAAAACAGGGTCACTTTGATGGTGAAACCATTAGGCAAATGTAGATTTGATTCGTCCAACAGTAAATTATTGTAAAAGCAGTGTGATTAGTGACCGGGTGGATATTCAAACTTTGGTTGAATGTGATTTCTTTTGTTTGTTCACATAAGGAAGAAATACGATCACAGTGAGTTTGTCAAAAGCAATGAAGTTAATAGAATCTTACATTAGTCAACATTTTTTCCCCTCTCTCAGTTTGTGTAAAGGAAGGACACTTTATTCTGTTGTGCGGGATGCCAAGGTTGTTCTGGATGTTAACAAGACCAGACAGATCGCACAAGAGATGGTCAAGGTAAAACAACTCAACACTGATTCCCCAGAACACTTCTGCAGCACACATCATTTTGGAGAAAAATTCACATCTTTCTTTCTCTGTCCTCAGGGGATGGGCTACCTCCATGCTAAGGGGATCTTACACAAAGACATGAAGTCCAAGAATGTGTTTTATGACAATGGCAAAGTGGTCATCACCGACTTTGGACTCTTCACCATATCTGGGGTTTTACAGGCTGGCAGGTAATTATGTTCAATCCACATGAGTGACAAACTGATTTTATTATAACAGTACTGACCTGTATGGTGAGGGGAGAAGAAAACACTGAGTGGAACTTAGTTGTCTACATAGTCACAAAAAGAGCGAGAGCATTGTGTCAGCAATTGTATTATTTTACAACAGTCAGCTAATTTTACATACTTTAAGGCAGTAAGTAAAAACTATTTATAATTCAAAACGGCATACTTTTCATTAAAAAGAGGCTTGCAGTCTCTAATTGTAGTGTTTGAAGTAATTAAAATACTTACCTGTGATTTTATTTTAACAAAATAAAGTATATTTTGTTTATTTATGTGTTATTATGTGTCTGGCGCCTATTTTCTGGAAGCAACATGGATTATAGGTAATGAGACAGAGACGGTAAAATTCAAATATGCTGTCACACAGGAGTGCAGTCGTTCACCTTAAATTGGTGTAAATCAAGTGAAAACAGTTTGTCCTCAGTCCATCTTGACCACTGTGGGGAGGAAATGCCCACTTCTCCGCTGAGGAGCACAAGCAGTGTTGTAGAGAGGTGTTCAAGAGAAAGTAAAAAACAGCGTGACTAGGTCACGGATGATCAGAGAAATTCAATAGTGGTAGGATAAAGCTGACAGTCCAAACAGCGATGTCATACAAAGAAAACTGTGAATCACTGGTAACGATTCGAACGCTACAAATTGGTTCTTACTCCACTAACAAAAAGGGTCTATTCTCTGTCATTTACCATGTCATGGCTGAGCAAACCAGTAATCACATATTGTGTCTCCTCGAGTTTGACCTCGTGAGACAAGACTTTCATCAAACCTTCAGAAACTGTTAAGTGTAAGTGGTGAAGGCCTTCTGGAGATCAACCAGTGAGAGCGGCACAGTGAGCCACCTGAACACACCTACCTCTGCAGGAGCAGCATGATTATATGAACAGTGATGTTTTTCTCATATGCCGTTAGCAGATTATACAGCTGAATCTGTCTGAAATGTTATGTTGTATTGAAGTAAAGGTTTAATTAGGCTACTTTTCTTCCAAAGGTTGAATATCTGATGCCAAATGCCTCTAAAGCTCACAAATTAGCATGTTGTATTATGTTTGTTGAATGAAAGGCATCATTCTTATGACAACAAATCTCTGGGAAACCTATGTTTCCTTATTAAATAACAATTTGGATTTTTTTTTGTCTTGCAGAAATGAAACATAAGCTTAGATAATGTGTCAAAAATTGACTGGGAATCACAGCACTAGGCCAGTAAAACAATAGCAAAGCTTAAAGCCTATTTTGGCTATCTGCAAAGACAATGCACTGTAATGAAAATGCAGCCATGTAACATATTTAATAACTTGGCAGCATGAAACAGCAAATCACCAAACCCTGACAAATCCCTCTGCGTGTTTCCTCGTTGTGCAGCCGGAGAGAAGACAAACTGAGGATCCCCAACGGCTGGCTGTGTCACCTGGCCCCAGAAATCATCCAGCAGCTCTCTCCAGACACAGAGGAGGACAAGCTTCCCTTCTCCAAACAGTCAGATGTCTTTGCTTTTGGGTAAGTGTCCTCCTACCTGATGCCCTACTGCAGTGGTGTCAAACTGATCCAGTAAAGGGCCGCTGTGGCTGCAGGTTTTCATTCCAACCAAGCAAGAACACACCTGATTTGGCTTATTCAATCAACTGATTTGTCTTTACACAGTTGATTTGTTGGATCAGGTGTGTTCTTGCTTGGTTGGAATGAAAACCTGCAGCCACGGCGGCCCTTTACTGGATCAGTTTGACACCACTGCCCTACTGTATGTTTGTCCAGACAGCATCAGAGCCTGATGTTTGGCAATCAGAGTCACTGTTGACAGAGAGGATTTACAAAACCAAAAAAATGTGTGTGAATTCAGTAAATTCTTATACTTACACTATCTTATATTATTTTTTACAGCGCAGTGTCCTAAAACTCCACATCACTTGACAAAGAGGCAACTCTCATTAAAAGGTTTTCAGATCTCATTATAGATACAGATTTTCACTGCTTACTGTACAAAGACAAAGATAATGTAGCAAAATGTGATTTTAAAATGCCAATTTTGCTTCTGTTATTGTCAGACTTTAGATATCCAACTTATGACGGTTTAATGAGAGCAGGATTAATAATTTTAAAACTTAATTGCTTGAATAATATCTGATTTTGACATAGACTCCACTTGGTCCCACATACCCAATTATGGGGAAGATCTTATATTCTCAGGAAGTGAACACATCTGAGTCGGCACATGTTGTTTATGAATGTACACTTGGTTCTGACGGTGCTGGGGGAGGAAATGGTGCACAAATAAGCTTTAGCAGCTGGAAGACAGATAAAGAGTGCACTGGTTTATGATTGGTTCCTCCATGTGGGTGTGTGAAGAGGTTAGAAAGCTTAGTTGATCAATTTCGGAGAACCAATAGAGAGCTGCTTGAAATTTAAAATGAGAAGAGGCAAAAAAAGGGTTGATGTTGAGGAGCTGAGCGACATCAACTCCTTGATCAGGCAAAAGTGAATCAATGATTTCAAGAATTTGAAACTGGAGGGAACCGCTGCAAGCATGGGGAGAGCATGAATCAAACCCAAGATTGGAAGAGTTTGTGTGAATTTGAATTCGAGAGTGTCTTAATGACTTAACGATGTTGCGACTGATATTTGTAATACTTTCTTCATAATTGAGAAAAATTATTATCTAAACATTTTTTGGATGGCCATTATAAAACTGCATGATAAGTGGATTATAAAGCATTTAGTTGTTTTTAGGTTAAATTCCAAGACCCAAAATGAACAAAAAGATAAATAAAAATTTTGAATCCATAAAAATGTATACAAACTCATTACATTACAGTACATGGAGAACCTTTAAGTCAGTTATTTTGTATTTTTGAGCAAAATTATACATCAGATCAGTGTTTTTCATTTGTGTTTCTGAGGACTCCCTGCCGTGCATCTTTTAGATGTGTCCCTGCTCCAACTCACCTGATGAATGAGGTCGTTATCAGGCTTCAGCAGAGCTCGATGACGAGCTGATCATTTGAATCAGGTGTGCTGGAGCAAGGAAACATCTGAGACTTGCAGGGCAGGGGGGCCCTGAAGACCAGATTTGAAGAACACTGCACTACTCCCTCATAAACTTCTCAGTTACTCCATCTTGATTGTTTTTCAGCTGTACTGATGTCTTTGTAACTTTGACAAAAAACGTGTGGCCTCTAATATGCCCTCGGGCCTTGTTTAGTGTGCTTCCATGGACCTTCATTAGTTACGTGTGGCTCACAGGAAACTCAATTACAGCAAATTACAGCATCAACAGACCACAAGGAGTCTTTAATGTCACATGGATTAGTGTTAATTCTGAAGACTGTTAGGTTTTCATGATGTGAAGTTTCCTTTATCCCGGTACTGCAACCCATTCAGTGGTGATGTTATTTTCTGTAGCTGGTAGTCCAAGTGTAGACATCAAAGCATTGAAAAACAAACATAGAATGTTTTGCAGATTCATTAATATATTTTTTAAGTGGATCACTTCTCTTGTTACACAGTGATGAGGAGCAAGAAGACTAAAAACCTAAAATCTTAAGAAAGGTAGCCTCTACACACCAAGCTGAACCTTTAGCTGTTTAAATGTTTAACAAAAGAAAGAGTTTCCCGGAGCTTCTAGATAGATATGTACATACAAAAAGAGGATCAGTTTAAGTTAAGAGCCAGATCATTATAGGAATGGTTCAAAATTTGGGAAATTACTAGATATGAAGGTTGATATCACTCTTATTTGTGTACTGTAAACACAGCTGGCGGCAGGTTAGCATAGCTTAGCATAAACACTTGGATACACAGGGAAACGGCTATCCATCCTCTGTCCAAAGGTATAAAGAAGTGCACCTAACAGAACACACAATATCTTGTTTGGTTAAATTGATGTAAAAGTAGGAAAACAGTCTGTTTGGGTGTTTTTTGTTGGACACTGTATTGGTTGGGAGCAGTAACTTGTGTCCTGTCCTGTTGACAGTGTTAGTTTACCAGACAACCAGAAGACAGCACTTCAATTTTATTCAATTTTTTTTTACAGATGAAACAAACAACATGTAATGTGTTAGTAAGTGAGCTTCAAAAATGCTGTGTGTGGGTGTGTAATATTCCCTTTAAACAGCGGCAGGTCAACCGTTTCCCTCTGTTTCCTGTCTTTTTACCAAGCTAAGCTAAGCTCGGATAACCAGCTGCTAGCTTTAACTCAAAATTTGCCATACAAACGCAAAAGGCGTATCAATTCTCTCATGTAATTCTTGGCAAGAGAGTGAATAAGTGTATATTGCACAAGGCGGTCTAAAAGTACGTAGTCATTAAACATTAATATTCTATTTGTTTTTGAATCAGGTTTGTCCAACCAAGGCGCGTCCCGCTCCTCCGGTTTAAAGATAAGTTGATTAAAAGAACAGGACCCCACAGCTCTGTCTCGTTCTCTGCTGCCATTATTGAGTCATTTGTGGGGGTGGACCCTGCTCTGTTGACTCCCAGCACAATTGCATTTTCAGATGGTCCCCCATATGGAGGTTTTGTCGCTATATCATTCTGAAGGGAGGAAGAGAGCAGCGCTGGTGCACAGTGTCCAGCTGTCTCTTAGCCCTTGTGTTACCTAGAGGTGACCCCCATGGCTGTTTTACATATTCAGCAACAATCAGCTGTCATTTCCGCCCCCCTACTCCTGGCAAAGAGCTATTTTTATGCTCCTCAAACATGACATGTAGGGGCAAAATGAAAATAACTACTAATTTACACAGGGAGGGTGGTGGATGCTAATTTGGCATGAGCAGTCATTAAAAATGTGTTGTTGTTTTTTCAAACTTTAGGAAGAAAATGTTCTTCAAACCTTAAAGTTTAGGATGAAATTAATCAAATTTCAAGTTTTGGTGCTGTACATTAATCTGAAAACTGTTCACAAAGATTGCATTGATGGTGTGTAGTTATAGTAGTTGATATCTTGCCTGGTATTGTTGTTTTTTTTGAAGACAGAGGTTTTACTCTCTTGACCAGACAGTCCAAAGCACTGACCTGCTCCGTTCCTCTGACTTCACAGCACCATCTGGTACGAGTTACATGCACGTGAGTGGCCTTACAAGAGTCAGCCAGCAGAGGTGATCATATGGCAGATTGGCAGCGGGATGAAACCCAACCTCGCCCAAACTGGCATGGGGAAGGAGATATCAGTAAGTTCTTCTCTTTTATTGCTCATAATTCAGATGCTCTGTTTTTCAAATGTATGAATAAGACAATAAGCATAATCTAGTGCCGGATCACAGAAGGGCAAATAGACTCGAAGATACCCATGAGCAAAGGAAGTTTATAGAGGGAAGCTCAACTTACATTAGAACTACAAAACTACAAAGGAGGATTAGAAAGCTTTTAGCCATTGTTGTATTATTTAAGTGTAAATGCATGTACATGATCCTGGTGGTTGTAACATCTATCCATCTATCTATCTAACATGTATTGAAAAGCATTGTAATTAATGATTTAACCAAGACAGAAGTTTTTTGCACAATGCTGTGGAGTTTATTCAATTTGGCGAGTCGTAACATAATATGTTCACTCATGAATGGAATTAAAAAGTAAAAGAAATCTGAAATGAAATTGTGACAACTGTGCCTGTCCCCCAGTGGTACTGGCCTTCCCTGTCTTTGCAATGTGCAGTCCAACATGCTTGCCTTCACCTTGCCACACTCCTCCCTTCTCCTCTCCCCTTGAAAACACCTCCATTGCCTGATGGAAAAGATCTGCAGGTGTACCTGATAATTCACTGTACTTAGTCTCTAAGTGGAGGCAAAGTTTTGCATGTCACACAAATCACAATTGTTGGGTAGCGTCACATTTAAAAGTAACCTGTTAAATTACAAGATTAGTGTCATTGAAAAGTAGCTTGTTACATTACAGCATTACCTACGGGGAAGAGTAACTTGTTAGAGTACTTTTATGTTTCCAAACATGTAAACCCCCCCCCTTGTGATTCGATGCATATGTTGCCACTCGCCAAAGCATGCACGTCTTCTTTCAAATGTTTGACTCTACCAACACTGGATACCACATTCAACGACTCAAAATAAGTTTGCTCACAATAAACTTTTCTTTCGCTCATCAGAAATACAGATTACTGAATTCTGCCCTCCCCCCACCCACAAGAGAAAAGCCAAAGAACTAACAATAAAAGAAATTATCCTGTCCAGATTTAGAAAAACAGGAGAAAAACGCATGAGTCCTTTTGCAGTGCAGCTGTTTTTTCCACGGCGACTGCACCTTACACAACCTCACAGTTCAGCTTGAGACTTCATCCATGTTTGAGAAAAGTTAATTTTGCACCCTCTGATTCACCTCAACATGTTTAAATGCAAAATCTAAAAGTGTTGTCTTGTGTCTCTTCCAGGACATTCTGCTCCTGTGCTGGGCGTTCAAGCAGGAAGAGCGGCCCAGCTTCTCCAAGCTGGTAGATTTACTGGAAAAGTTGCCAAAACGGAACCGTCGCCTTTCCCACCCAGGGCACTTCTGGAAGTCAGCTGAGTATGTCAAATGAGTTAGGGACACAAAACAGCAAACAATCAGCAACTATAAAAAAACAAAACAAAAAAAAACAACAACAACAACAACAGCCGCCATAACTCTACATAAAAAACCCACCTCCTTAAAGAATGCACTGAATCCAAAAGCCAGCCCAGTGATGAAAACTGCCCGTGCTGTGTGTAATTTCATGGAATGTTGGCATGTGTGTGTACAGATAAGTTGACTGTCCAGCTTCTCAAAGCAGTCGGGTTTTCTTTGAGTTGATTTCAATCATACAGGATATTTTTTCCTTTATCCTTTCTGTCTTTTACTATTGACTTGATCCCTTCATAATATTTGATTTATTTCCTGGATGTATCTAGCTTGTAACCTTCAACTGATCACATTATCATGGACTTAAAAAACAAAACAAAACCACATGTTTGAGTACAAATGTGGATTCTTTTCCATGTCCTCTTCTTTTTTCTTTTGTTTGAATGAATGTAACTGTTGTACATCAAGCATTGTATATTTTCACAACATTGTCTTGCCATTTCTTATGTCTGTCAACTGTGTAGACCATTTTGTCAGTGTTACCTCATGGTCTCTCATGTGTGGATGTCTTGTACAGGTTACATGTTTGTCTGAAAAAGCTTTATTTAACTTTAAAAAAATGTCCTCTTATTTACACCGTACCATTTGAATGTGAAGAAGCCAGTGTCCCTGTATGTGTGGGGATGTGTTGGCATGGTTCTTTGATGGGAGACTGTTCTCTGATCAGCCTGTGCTTTTGATTATTGCCTGTGAACAAAAGCGAGATGTTTGAACAATAACTTTGGGTGGGGGCAGGGGGTGAAAAAAGCGGCTGGTCAGACCAGGACTCCCTCACTTGATGCTGTTCTGTGAAATCGCTGACACTTGAAATGTATCTCGCCAACTGTTGCAGAACTAATTAACCTTCAGAAAAATGCTATCACTGAGCCCCCCATTCTCCATGTCCTCGAAATAAATGTATATTTTACTCTACATTGCTACTGATAGATACAGAATATAATAGATACAGATAAAAATCTAAATCTCACTACTGTATAGTCGTTGCAGTAATTCTTAGTTATTTTATCCAATCGATGCGTGAACTTTGTGGACCCTCATCGGTGACAGTATTGAAAATGACACATTAGCTTTCTGAGTAGTGTATGATACTATTTTATAACATAGTTTGGATCAAAGACCGGTTGCTAACAGGTCTGAGAACAACAGGAAAAAACACGTTTTATGATTCAAGGCTCTGTAATGATGTGACTGTTAGATGTGTGAAGGGAGAGCACATGGTGTTATTGTTGAGACATAGCAGCAAACAGGAGGATCCTGCTATCGACGCGGTCCGGAGCGCACAGGACCGCCTCTTTTTGGAGTCCTCTGTCCTGATTGGATAAAGCGGGCAGGGATACTGGAAGATGTTCTTTTCTCGTTTACTGCATGAGCAGCTGGTAGGTGAGACACGGGCATCTGACCAAACACAGATTACTGTTTGAATACAGAGCTATTTGACACGTTTTAGAATAAAAATATATTACTTACAGCAGCTTTAATAATTCAGAATTCAGTTGTACAGTGGCGTGTTCACACTGAATGCAAAGTGAATTTTAGAGGCAGCTTGACTGCATTTAAAGCCAGAGGGAAACATTGAAAAGGGGATACAACCAGATGCTGTTGGAGCTAATTAAAGCTAAACTGCAACTTTTGCTGTACAATGACCACTGAGGCTTCAAGTTACAGTCATGAGATAGGCCTAATGCTAAAACTAATACCATCACTATTTTTAGCATTTCACTAAAATGCTAAGCTACAAGTGGAGTCAGAAATGCCAGTTGAACAGTAATCCCTATCTAAAGTTTGCTAACATTGACCAACATAAGCTACGGTCCTATGAGAAAAAGTCTAAAGTGAACAATGGTGCATTTTAATTGCCTAATTTATAATTTTTAAATTGTTAGAGGAAGATTCTGTTATTCCTCCACTTAAAAGAAGATAGCCATGCTTTAAGGCAAGGACGTGTCCACTCAAATCAAAACACTTTCGGTTTATTTTATCAGACTTGAGTACAACACTGCTGAAAAAAGCAATCATGGAACACAAATGAATCTGAAACCTGCCTTCTTTGTTTTCTTCAAATCTTGAAAGAGGTGTGAATTATTGAGTTATTGGATTATAAAGTAACATGTTAGTAACTTAAATCTGGCTGAACTTTCCCTTTAACATATCAGAAAAGACATATCAGGATGCTGAAGACCACCCCAGGCCATTTTTCTACTTCATAATGTATATCATAATATATTTTAAATGTATGTTTTAGAGATTATAGCAACTCTGAGTCATATCATCACGAAGCTGTGGCGTCATCCGAGCTGTATACTGCTTTTGATTCTCTCTAGCCACGTTGAATAGATGGAGACAATCCAGTCATGTTAAATAGCCATTTTCCACCTCATTATATACACATCTGTGTGTTGGAAAATGCATACAAACAATCTGCTGCTGTTTTTTGGAGTCTGTCTGTCTATTTTGGAATTGCTGGGATTCAAATATTGTAAGTGGATCATTTATATTTGTACTGTTTACAACTTTCAAGTGCATGAGATGGACTATCAAAGATTGATTCTTGTTATGAAAAAAAAAATATCCTTCTACACTATATATAAAAAAAAGTATGTGAGCATTTTTCTGATGAACTGTTGTCCATTGAGCAGTTTGATCTCAATACCTAATGAAGTTTTACGTCAGGCTTTGCAAAACTTTTTCGACAGCTTTGTTTGAGAAAATGATTGTTTGAGAATATTTATAGATTATATAAATGATTAGACTAGCATTTCAATTAAAAAAAGAAAAAAGAGTTGCGACCTGTGCACATGCTAGCGGTGACAACAACCTGACTGGACAACAATCAAAGATCTAACATTAGTGCCAAGTGTACATAACAGATTGTAGACTATTTTTATCGTCACTTGCCGTAATATCAATATTTCTTGTGAATTTTTTGACCTTTATTTTGAATGTACAAATTGTGTTGTGTTCTTTTTTTTCCTTTTTGGTTGTTGTTTCTGTTTTGTGTTCATTTAAGATTTTTTTTCCGCCATTTTCCTTCTAATTGCATAAGCATTGATGCTGTGTTGTTTCTTTTCCTTGATTCCGTCCTTGTATTGTAGATTGATAGCTCCAAAAAGCTTGTATTTAAAGATGCCTTATGGTCCATGGCTTAGTGATGAGTAGATTTTGATCACAAGCTCTTTTATTTGCACTCATCCTTTACAAAGTGTATGACAATAAAAAGATGTTTTCATTTTGGACGTTTTCTGTTTCTTTTATGTCATCTTTTATCTCAGTCAGCCCTTATCCATATTTTACTTTGGTTTAAATTTTTAACACGTCTTTAATGAGCAAATTTAGTGTTGAATCGGTGCTTACTTCCTAATTAAATCCTAATAGTACTGATTACTCAGTTTCTTTCAGTGATGTGATCTCTGCTCTGATTATAAATTTACTCTGAATAATTAAAGTATCTTCAATAGAAAATTAATGCTGGATAGTAAAAGGCTAAAACTTAATTTTTCACAGAAAACAGTGGGTAAAGTCACAGTAAACTCATGTCAGTTAAAATGTTTTCCAATGATTTTCATGACGGGAGACAGCTTATAAAGATGGCTGATGTGTCTCCATTTCCTTGCACAAAATATTGCTAAAATATTTTGGATACGGAAGTGGCCATCTTGCAAACGTCATAAATTAAGATTCTGCACAGTAGTGATTGGGTGGTGTAGTGGCGTCATCAAGTTCCATATACTCGCCCACTCAACTGTCAATCATGTCATTACACCCCTAAATAGCATCAAATTAGTAATTGAAACCAAGCTTATCAGGAAAATAAACGCTTGAAAATGTACATAAGTGAGAACTGCCATAAATGGCAAAGAGCATCTTTGGGAAATATCTATTTGGGTGTGTACCTTGAGTTTTTAGTTTGGCCTGAGTCCCATCTGCTAACTTGGAGCGGGAGGAGCTTATGCCTTATACTGTAACCAGCCACAAGGGGGCGATCAAGACGTTTGGGCCGTCTAACTTTTTGGGAGCTTTAACGTTTTCCCTCTTTATATGCAGTCACTACATGACACAGTTACATTAAATAATCTACAGAGGCTTTAAAAATATACAGCATATTCTTAAAATCATCTGCGAATTATAAATCTCCTGTACTACCCGTGTAAACAACAACTCTCCCCTGGTGCTCCAAGCTCCATGTCCGGACCACAAACAGCAGTTACAATTAGCAGCAGTTAGCGGTTACTGAGGTGATATGCTGCCCTTTATTTGTTCGGAGTGCAAGTTGAACAGGTGGCTAGTTCTGACATATTGCATCTTTTAAAGATTAGTCTGATTTCTGGTACAGCACACAACCCCAGTTAAACCATTCATTATTACACTAGATTTTACAAATATAACATGTTAACTAGTGAATTTAAGAGGTGCAAGTAGGCAGATTTGTTACCATTGCACAGAGCCAGGCTAGCTGTTTCCCCATGTGTCTACGCTGAACTAAGCTAAGCTAAGCTAAGCTAGCTGGCTGCTAGTTGTACCTTTATGCTGACCAGATAACATAAGAATGATTTAATATTCGTATTCAACTCAAAGCAATCAATGCACATTTCCCTAAATGTTAAACCATTATTTTAAACATTTCTCGAGGTGAAAGCCATGTCTCTTCTGTCAGTCCATACACCTATTCATTTACTTACCATATTCCAAGCACTCTTAAACACTGAATACTACACTGCTTCCACTTGTTGCTCACGCAGTTAATATATGAAACAGCAAGCAGCTGTTCTAAGACTAATTAACTTACTGTTAGCTGAAGAGCTGCCCTCTATATTAGAAACCTAAGTGTAAACTTTTCATGGTGCCCTTCCAGGAAACAGAAAATTGGTTAAAAGTGGTTCCCCTCCTCAAATCACTTGTGAAAACATTGGTTGACTGACCGATCCTCAGCAAGCAACACTAATCAAATGGTTGTGTAAAGGTTGAGGCCAGAGGTGTCTATAGGTGAAGTTAATTGGTTTATTTATTTCTACTCTTCCTTTGAGAGTACCTGTTTCCATGACTCCCAAGAACTGAGCTTAGGAGGGTTCATCAATGACAAGACATTCGTCCTGCACACAGTAACAAACACAAGACATCCAGGCATTTGTCTTACTAAAACCAGGGGGAAAAAAATGCAAAAGTTTCTCTGAAACCAATTGAACGTTGTTAGTACATTTTAGTAAATCTCTGACTTAAAAACTTAAAAAACTTTAAAATAAATTCAAAGTTATAAATTAAGATTGGAATTAACACTGGTGAGGCTAAAACAGCACTGATCCCAAGAGCTGGTGTGTTTCTGTCCTTGGTTTGTCTCATCTTCTCTGTGAATCAGATGTACGGATGATGGTGTGTGCATGCTTGTGTGTGTATTTGTATGCCATACAGTGTCAGTGAGTCACCGGCTGAAGAGAGAGTGAGTTAGTGAGGGCATGAAGCGGGAAAATGGGACGATAGATAAATAGACGAACAGATGAGAGCCCTGTCGTCTGCACAGCCAATCCTCCTCCCTCTTCATCTCCACCTCCATCTCCAAACCCAGCCTCGGCCGCTGAAGCGTGAAAGATCAACATCACCCAATCTCAGGGAGGCTGAAGCCCATCAGAGCATGAATGCTTGGTTTCTGTCAAGTTTCTTTAAAAGTGTTAAAACTTGAATAGGTTCAGTGCATTTCTTGTTACGTTACATACAGAGGCAAAGAGCAAAAAGTACAAACAATTGGGATTCAAGAGGAATTAAACCAGATATTACATTTACAAGTAGATTTTATTATGGATAACATAATTAATTTGAGTCAAGGAATAATAATTAAGAGAATAAAATAAAATGAGATGTTACACAATTCTAGGAAATTAAAGCACGAGTGTTACTCCGGAGCAATTCCCAAGGGATTGAAAGATTTTGTGGCTCTGCGGTGACAAATCTTGATGGTCAGGTGCATGCACAAACTGTGCTGAGATCGTTTTGGCTCTCAGTAGTTATAGTAACAACTGCGGTTATTTAATAATTTTAAGTGAAATGAAAATATGACTTCGCGGAGGCAACCGTCCACCGCTGCGCATCGGACGTTTCTAAGGCCTCCGCGTCGTCCATTAACTCCTGATAATGGACACCTCGTCGGGCATTATCCCGCTTATACCATGGTCACTTGCCAACGAAAAGAAATTAAGACCATTAATTTATATTTTCAAGCGTTTTACAATCAAAATATAAAGTTTTTCAGAAGCCATAACTTAGTTTCCCTGGTAACGCCTGAGGGTTTGACTAATACCTGGAACAATCATTACCCTCCCGTAAGGTTCTTATGCAATGGAAACGTTGTTACTCCTCCAGTAAATAGGACGGACCTTAGATACGACTTGGCAACGGGAGATATTCTAGTCCGCTCAGCAATGAGCCAGAAAGCTAACGCTATGCTAGCAAGATTCAAAGTCAACAACATTGCGTACGGTTGACAAACAGTAAATATAATTTGATGGTATGTTAAACGACAAGGCTAGCTAGCTAATCAGTCATGTCATCTTCCCCAAATCAATATCAAGATTTTCACGAACAAATGATCGGCCATGTGTAACATTACTGTGGCCGCAGCCTGAAGTAGAGAGTTGAACAGCGAACGGGATGTGAGATTATTCGCTTATGTGATACAAAGTATC
>OMLP01001058.1:14598-30481 GCA_900302685.1 Spondyliosoma cantharus | reverse complement strand
TAGACACTAATCTACTCAGCTGTGGCTCCCGCGTCCCCCCCCCCATCATAAACCTCTTTGGGTGACACTGCCCTGACGAGACAAAGAAGGGGGGATCACCAGAGCTCTGAGACAAACACATACAGGACGACACAAACAGGGGCGTCCGATTAAATCGGCGTGGCTAAGCTGATAAAAGCCAAGGGGCAAGAGTGGCTCAAAAATGCATTAGAGCCGGAGCCTTTTGTTTATCAAAGACAGGCGGACGGTTAGTCAAAAATCCCCGGGCGGTCTGGTGAGACAAACAAGGCCATAAATACTGTGGCTTAACTAGAGCGTTGAGGGAAAGGGTACTGTACACCCCAGGGCAAGTACAGGTAATACCTGTACCTAATTGTTGAGTTCTGCTCTGGTGACACCTGTAGTAGGTGTGTATACTCACAAAATAATTGCAGACAGTGCAGCTCACTGAAAGCAAACAACTTGTGAGACGTCAATGAAGCATAACAATCAGGTGAGTAAGTATGGAAAATTGTATTCATAAAGCACCTTTCAAAACCTAGGACACAAAGGACTTTACAAAAGGATAACTAACTGCTGCTAACTGTGGGATGAGCAAGTTCTCAGGCATGGGGCAGGGAAGACAGAGCGGGAAACGCTGGCTGGTACAGGCAAGAGAACGTGAGAGGGGCAAACGGGTAACAGAATCAGAAGGCCAGTTTGACAACAGCGAATACGGTACAGACGGGAATTACAGCAGTTCTAAGGAGGACTCTGACTTCAGGTATGATAAAGATACAATGGTTTCAGATGGAAACAGGAGAGACGTGGAGCGGGATAGAAATGAAAGGGAGGTCGATCGCCAGTCAGCGGGCGTTAGGGCGGGGTCTGACCCTGTGTGCCAGGCGGCAAATCCGACAAGAAAACCACCTTGGTGTTGTTGATGGCTGGACACTACAGTGACTCACTATCGCTACTTAAAATAAAAATTATTACATATTTCTCCTTTAAATAATTACTTTTGAGGGGTCATGTTATATAGTGCAAAATTGTGACATTTTTGCTACATGTGCACATTTTATAGATTAAATAATTAATGAAAACGGCAACAGACAGATTAATAAATAATGAAAATGTAGGAAAAAAGTATGTTGCAACATAGGACTGTGTTTTGGAGTACTGTGAATGTGTAAGCAAGTTGTTAAATCTAAAAGTAATCTCAGGAAGAATGAAGGAAGAAATCCATACTGATGGGATAAAGGCAAAAGAAATAAATTTTCCTTGACACACAGATTATTTCAACGTTAATCTGTGTGTAAACAGGTCAAAACTACAATGACGAGTCTGTGATAAACAAACGTCCACCCGACTAGCAGCAGGGGTGGGCAATAAGTAGATATTTTTTTAATCATAATCATATTCAGGGGAATATTAATATGGAGATTTCAGGATAATCTATGGTGTTTGTCTAAATCATAACAAATCAGTGAGTGTGGCAGGTTTCTCCAGGAATGACAAAATTTTGAGGTCTTATGGAGAAACCATACATCTTGGCACGCGCTCACCCTAAACTGAGACTGAAACAAGAGAGAGAATTTGTCTGGAGAGCCGACATATGCCACACCTTGGAGACATGCGGGCTTTCCTCACAAATTTCTGACAAAACACTGAGTGATGGCATTCATAAGTTTTCAATAGAGACTTGCTCCTTGACTGTTGTACATTTAAAAAAATAATAAAAAATCACATCTTAATATTTAAATCACTTTTAATGTGAGGCCAAACTGACCACTTACTGTACAGCGGGACTTTATTCTGTCAATCTGTTCAGGCTTAGATCCTGATGACACTAATCCTGTTTTCAGCCCCCTTCTCCGTCACATATACGCACACACACACACACCAGGGTGTCACTGGGTACGGGACGAGCCTTTGTGTCTGAGAAAAACAGGCGATTAACCTGCTACACAGTGACGAACACCAGGGACTTGCCTGCCTGCCTGCCTGCCTGCCTGCCCACCACACACACACACAAATATACAACCAACCAGAGCATCCAGCTCCCACACCGGTATTGCCTTCCTCAGCAGCTCTCATACATGCAGAGGACGAGGAGGAGAGAGCGTGAGAGACGACCAGACAACCTGGCAGACACCGGCGGTACACAAAGATACGGGGGGGGGCAAACAAACAAGCAGATGTTTCTAATGAAGAAGGAGGCTTTGAGCACTCAGAGGGGATTTGGGTTATATGGACAGACGAGCCACTGACTGGCTCGCTATCTAGTTTGATCACAGACGTAGATGAAGGTGATTAATGAAACAAGAAGACTGTGGCTTATGGGAGAGTTTACGCTTTCGCCGTAGAGGTGTTGTCCCTAAAAGAAAACAAGTGCTTTTTAATACTGAATTCTTAATTATTTCATTAACTAACCTGCAGACACAAAAGGCAAAGATGAGAACAGAATGTCTTAATGACTTTTTTGAAAGCCATCAGTCATGTGAGGAAAAGTAGCGGTGATACACAAAGTCAAAAGTTTAGTTGGGTTCACTATGACATAATCTTGTTTTTAGTTTTGTTTTTTTGAGTAAATGTTTTATTTACATTATTCGTTGTCATTTTCGATTATAAATAAGGAGGGTTAATGTTTGTATTTGAGGAAACATTAAATATTTATAATTTATCAATAAGGAACACATTTAAGTAAACTGGTGCTGAAAGTTTGAAAGCACTGCACAGATGAAATTTAACTAAACTAAATAATTAACTAAATTTGTCTGTCATGGAACACAATGGACCATGGGTTTAAACAGCTCGGTGGGAAATCAAGAGTTAAACCAGGAACTGGTCATAAACAGCCACGAGCAACCGGTGGGGTGTGGTTCTTTTGTCAGGGGAAAACCAAATATTATGATAGGAAGGCAGAAAACTGCAAACAAAAATGAAACAATCTAATGAGAATAAAATTGTAATTATTTAAATTATGTTTTAATTGGCAGAACCCCTGCCAAACACACCCCAAAATCCATCAGCTGCCGGAGAGAAAAATCTCTCCCCCCCTTGTTCATTTTAATACAGAACAAGAAATGCCACTAGATTTTGGTCTCTAAAACCCCTAAAACAGAAACATTTTCTCTCTAACAAACTAATGCTTTTCATTTCATGGAGAAAAAAACAAACATATTTTGTAAGTTGGCACACAGGTGGCACTCCTTGAGATATTTTTCTCTCTCAAAAACAAGATCAGAAATTCAATCAAAGAGCAGAGCTCAGCCAATCAGATTTCAGTGTCTGTGGCAACAGCAGCATCGGCTTGAGCAGCCATTGGTGCGATCTTTCACGCAGGGAAGGCTGTAATTGGCTGAGAGTGTGCTGAGGCTTCATTGCCTCCATGGCAACATTGCTTCCTTATTGCTTAGGGAAGGTGAAAAGGAGGGAAAGAGGGGAGGCGACTTTCACTCAGACGCTACCTCTGCATTATTCATCCCTTGTCCCCGAGTGCTTGTAGAGTGTGTGTAGATGTACTGACTGATGCCTGTGTGTTTGTGTGTGTGTTTCCAAGTTGGTTTGGGAGGAAGCCATTGGTTGAGGCTTAAGGGGTGAACAGGGTGAAACCGGTGCAATAATTGCACTCAGCGGTGCAATGCATCCAGCAACACTGTGACTATATATAAAACAGATAAATGAGTTCAGAGGCCATTCAGAGAAACATTCACAGTGATGCTCACTTCAAACTAGCCTTTAAGCTTTACTACTCTGTATGGAACAACAGCCAAACAGAGGCGAATTCTACAAAACGACCGTTACAGGGAGTCACAGCACACATCTGGACAGCGGACCAACCGGCCAGCTTGCGCCATCCGCTCTCCGGATGCATGTGGGCATCTCTTCCTAAAGCGGGGACAACATCATCATCATCATCATCAACAACAACATCAACAACACCCACCAGAAACAACAAACACACCACGCGGCTTGTTTGTTGTTGTTTTGACTTTTTTTTTCCTCCAGCATTTGAGGGAGGGGAGAATTAGAGGGAGGGGGAGGGAGAAAGAGGGGCAAGGGTGGGGTTAGCAGAGAGAAAAACATCACACACGGATTAGGGTGTGTGTGTGCGGGGGGGTTCATTCAGGACTCCTCCCCCGTGTATGCGTCTGAGGATGAGCGGGGAGGGGGGGGGGTAACGTCTGTTGACAGGCGAGCCGGCCAACGAGCTAGCTGGCTGTTCCTCTGGTGCTGAGCGCGATGACGAGATGGCAACAGGCACTCAGCATAGCACGTGCTCTCAGTTGCCATCGCAACCTGCCCTTGGATACAGCGTGCTGGTTGGCCGTTTCTAACTGTTGTTGTTCTGTGGTGAGGCTGATGAAACCTCGTGGATGAGGGAGGGCAAGCGGTGCAGCATACAGTCGCTTTCCCGCCTTGGTAGAAAGTGTTGCTAGGCACATTAGGGGTCAGTTGGTAAACAAACACTAATATATAATCAACCCCACCCTCCTCAATCCCAAAGGACCTTAAACTTGCTGTTTAACTCTTAAATCCAAGCGATGCTTCTAATGCGAGGATGAGCCACTGATCCCTAACTATCTCACTGCACAGGGTGAAAGAAAAAGAAACATTTAAAAAGATTATCCTGAAAGTTGTCTTGTTTGGTTTTAATCCTTTATGTTAAATTGGCAATCATGAAATGCATTTCTTTTGTTCAATCATTTCTTCATTTTTGGGAAAATGCTGAATACTTTATTACACAAATAAATTTGAACAAATGAGAACAGACAAGGCAAAATTGAACAAATGAGTTAATGGAATAAACAATAAATTGCAAATCATGCCCAAAATCTGGTAATATCTGGGAAAAAGACAGAACAGTTTTTAGATAACTGAACAATGGTTAAAAAAAAAATTCCTAAGCTGTTCACTTGCGGCCACAACCAGGTATTGAAAAGCATATCCAGCCGTCCTTCCATGGTTCCATGCTGGAGGAAGAGAACAAAGAGTGTGTGTGTGTGTGGCCTCAAGTGGCCCGATCAATATGGCATTGTGCTGAGTCTGCAGCCTGCCTGATGAAATCCTGCACAAATAAACATTCTGCCCACGGCGTACACTTGCTCGCTCTGCACCGAGACGTACAGAGAAGATGGTGCCACGAGCCACGGGAGCCGCGCTGACAACATGATTGATTACAAGTGCAGGCAGTCTTTGTTTCACCGTCGGTAATCAGGACAAAGCGGACTGGAACCTGCATGTGAGTGGAGGTGTCTGAGCACGAGGTGTTACTGAAGGAATGTGGTTCAGATGAAACTTGGAGGAGAAGGCGTTAATATAAAAAGGTAGATGCAAAGAGAGAGGACAATAAATCCTCACGTTCAACACCTGGATGGAGCGTCCACCGAAGACAAGTTGACGTCCATCAGTGTCATGCCTCGTCACCTCCCTACTGAAGGCCAGTTTCGATCTCCTCCAGCTTGTGTGCCATGGACATGACCAGCATTTTCATCTGGGAGGGACAGGAGGGTCAGGCAGGGGAGATGGGGAAGGGTTTGAAATGGTGAAGGATTGGGGAAATGAAGATGAACAGCAGGAGAAGAAAAATGAGCAAAGAGTGAGGATGGAGAGTGTGAATATGAAGGAGTGAGAAGAGGGGAGAAACAAAGGGGGGAAAATGGACAGGTGGGAAAAGAAGGGAGCAGCAGGAAGCAGTGAGGAAGAAAGAGGGCGGAGGAAAGATAATTGGAAAAGGGGGAGAGCGAGGGAGAATGACGAAACCCAGAGGGGAAGCGGTCAGGGATGGATGGGGGGGGATGGGAGGGGGAGACAGGTCAGTGAGTGTATAAGATGAAGCACCCAAACAAGTGTCTACCAGTCAGACAGACAGACAGACAGACAGACAGAATACATTAAGAGCGGCGGCACTGGCGACGGGCACCTTCATCAGATACCCGAGGGCAAAGTGTCTGGCTGAGTCTGGGACATGTTGTACCAATATCAACACAACTTTTTTTTCCCCAATACCGTACTCTGAAAAATAGAAATTATTTTAGTATGATTATTTCTTAACATTTAACAAATCCGTCAGTTCTTTCCTGCTTAATTAATCAGTCTACAATATGAGAGAAAACAGTCAAAAAGTGCCTACAGTAGCCTCATCATTGCTTGCTTTCTTTAACCAGCAATCCAATAGATATTCAATTCACAATGATTTAAAGTGGGGAAAAACAGAAAATCTTTATAGCTGAAAGGCTGGAGCCATTGACTGTTTGGCACTTTTGCTCATCAAATTACTTTTACCAAAATTATTGTTGAGCAATTTAACAATTAATCTACTTCTTCTCAAATCTCTAACATATGTACTGTATGTTAAATTGTCTAAAACACAAGTAGTGCCACAAAACTTTTGTCTAAATGGAATACAGTCTAAAACTGTCAAAATTGCAGCTTGCAGTCCAGACGAGGAGCTCGGGGACCAGGGGAGTGTTGGTGTTTACACCACCAGCACAGGAGCTTTGGACCACTGATTAGCATGCTAACTTTAGTAAATATCTCTGTACTACAACACACAGACATCATAAGGTTAAAATTATCATTTCTTCACAGTTTGTTGATAACTTAAGTCCATTTTTCAATGCTTTTGACTGAATTTTACATTTTGCACTTCTTGAAAATCGAGATGAAATCGCATTTTGAGAATATCTAGCTTCCATATAATGACATAAAGGATAGGCAGGTTCAACATAACTCTGGGAGGAATTGACATGAACGATGAAAAGTGGGAGAATTACACCGATTCAGAGTTGGATGGTAGCGTCGATCAACACCTTTATGACCCCTATTACCAAAGCAGGCTTAGGCTAGGTAGCTAACTAATCAATATCAGCTCTGTGTCGGTAAAAGTTAAAGATCGATTAGAGGATGTCATGATCTTACTGGACGAAGCACACGTCATAGTTTGTCAACAGGGAGAAAACACTGGATTTCTATGAAAGAATACAAAAATCAATTATTTTTTGGGGCATATTGTTGTGATCAGGGATGTGAACGAAAAGTGTTTGAAAGCCATTTTTCACTTCATCTTGACTTTAAATCAGAAAATGACTGATCAACTGCTTTTCATACTTGTTGCTACACCATAAAGTATTGAATTTCAATACTCAGATGAGCACTGGATGGAAACGTGGTTGTATATCGCTTCACAGCAGTGACGAATCTTTGTCTAAAAAGTTGATTGTGTAAAACAAACGACTAGCACGATGCTGAACAAGAACTTGTTGACAAAAAACCCTTACGATTTATTCTGACGGAACAGAATCACTATTAATTCTTTACATACGGTATAATCTTGTTACAGCACGCCAATAGATGAGCACTTAAAACTAATACAATCAGTATGGAGCTGTAGTCAGATTAATCTTCAGCTTCTCACACAGGGACAGTCAATGACGAGGGGGATTTTAGTGGTAACCTACATATTTACTTAGGAGAACATGAGTTAAGCCTGTTCATTTCATTACACGACGACCTTATCACTTTGTTTGAGGGACACATGGTGGGGCAGCATAATTACAGCGGTGATAGGGGCTTCATCGCGTGAGATGGACAAGATTTAATACATTACGAAATGTTTTTGTTCAGGCAAGTCTGAAACACTGAGCAGAAGAGTTAAAAAATAATTATCTTGGAAACTATCCAAGCCACAGAAAGGGTAGTGACACGTTAATTGGTGCGCTGACAAAAACATAATGACATAAAGTATTGAATAGTGCATGTGAAGCTGGTTGCTCACGGGTTATGTTTTCTTCCTTTCTTGTCTTAAAAGCAGTATAACCACTTTAGATATACATTTGCATAAAAGACATCTCATAACACAAGGGATCAATTGTCGTCTCCAGGAAATTAACCTGTCCCAGCCAAGAAAAACAAAATACCATACATACATGAAGCTATAGCTGACAAAGACACTTGATCAAAACATGTTTTTCCACTAACAAAGATTCCTCAACATGCTCTCCAGCACATCTATTGTCCTTGGTGCAAGAGTGTGGGAGGGCTGGCAGATACTCATGAGCACTATCACCACCTAGTGGCCAATCTGTGGTTTTATGGATATTTTCCAAACAAAGGATGATTAAAGAATAACTTTGGAAATCACTGTATACTGGTGAAAAATGTATATACCCTCTTAATTTTCTAAATAGCATTAATGTGACAAACAGTAAAAAGATTTTAGGGTTGAAATACACCGAAAATTATTGTCATGAATGGATTTAAATGTTAAGACTGGAACTCAAACTTCTATATCTTAATGTAATCTCCAGTGGTATGAAAAATACATCTATTTTCAGGGGATGACATGACGTGGAGAGATGAGGTAATGTCTGATACAAACGTCTGCCGGCCAGAGGAACGAGGACTTCCCAGAACTAAGCTGATGTCATCTTTCGTAAAACCTTTGCATTGGTAATCAATGAGAGAGTGAGCTGCTGTAGAGCAAAACGAGAGCACTGCCAGCTAGACAACGCAACATAGAGCACAATGAGTCATGCCATAACTGGGGATGTGCAGGTCAGATTTGTTGTTTTTAAAAATAATTTTCCACATCAAAAATACTCATTTAAAAAAGGACTAAACTTTACCCATGTTTGGAGAAAAACATCATAGTTACACACTGAAATGGTTTTTTGAGCAGATATTCTTCTCAGAGGGTGAAACATTTTATCTCACAGCAATACAATATCAGAGAAAATAGACAAAGAACAGCAGCAGCAATAAATTACCTCTGTCAGCTCTTGCTCAACAATGCCCCTGTACTCCAGTGTGACTGGCAGCTCTTTGGGGCCCTCTGCTGCCAACATCTGGCTTGCAGAGCCAAGCACATAGCTGGAAAAGATTCACAGTAGAATATCAGGGTGCAAAATGCAGGAACAGGCAGCATACGTTCTATCAACACCTGCACCAGTGATGAAATGCAATGCAATTCAAAGTATAAATAGTATCTGTTTGAAGTCAATCACATTCACATTTGTGGTACACTGTGAACTGTTGGTTTAAATAAATAAATAAAAAAAATGCTTTTTTAATTTCAGATTGGCTTTTGATGTCTTGTGCATTAAGCAACAAACACAACCAGCAGCAAATGTACCTCACATATAGCTACAAAATGTGTCCAGATGTGACATGCAAACTCACATTTCTCCAAATAAAGGGACAATTTCAGTGATTAAGTAAACCTGCATGCTTTAAATGTAATCTAAGAACAGCATACATTCCTGTTTTCATTTTCACACTTTCTTCAGTAATTGATCAAACTCCCATTAAACACATAGTATGTCATTTCTGCCGCTGGTTGTTTCTCAACCAACTCTAAACAAGTTCAAAAAGTTTAATTCACGTTACGCTTAGTCACGTTTGCTGACTTCTCTCCCAGAAGTAAGAGCGACAGGCGATCTAATGAAACGCACCATTAACTTGAGTAGAATTACAGATTTCGCTTCGTTTGAACATTGCTGGAAACACATGAGATGATACAAGTCCAACAATACAACTCTGAAAAGATACAGAAAGAAAGATCTAGCTGATTGTACACATGTTGATTCAGAAATGTTACATATTACCTTTAAACAAATGTTGACTCGTGTATTTAAACATTCTTACTACTAATCCAGGCTGTAAACATACCTGTCGATGTCCCCGACATTGAGACAGAATGTAAATCTCCTGTGGTCCAGGTTTTTAGGTGTGGATGTATAAACCATACCAAGCACAGTGTGGCAGCCTCGACAGACCAGATCCACAACCACACTGCGTAGGGAAAATTAAAGAACAAAAGAGAACAGTTAAGCCCAAAGCTGACAGTGAGACAGAAGTCTCACTTAATTTAAAGAGGGGGAAAGAAAATTAGGGTTGACAAATTTAAATGTTATCTTTTGGTTACCTGAAGCACAGGTGTATAGGGCATGACCAGTGGAAGAGGGAGCACAAGTACATTTATTCAAGTGCTGAACTTAAAAAACAATACAAAGTAGATATGCCTGATCTGTCACTAATTTATTTGCAGCTGAAGGGATACATTCACCCAAAAATAGAAAAAACTAGTCATTTTCCACTCACCCCCACGCTGATGGAAAGTCAATGGAAGCTTTGTAGTACACAAAAAATGCTGTATCTTCATTGTAAAAAGGTGTTGCAGCATTCTCTTTAACAACTAAAGTAGATGGGGATTTGTCTTAAAACAAAAATTAACAGGGGAAAAAAAGACAAAAAAAAAAAAAAAAAAAAAAGACATTATATACACCCTTTGCTGCAAGCCAACATTCGTAGCTTACCAGCTACTGTGAAGATTTCGGATTGAAAAAAAGAAGAAGCTGTAATTAAAGTCTTTTCCAATCAATTTGGGATCTCAGCACTTTCACAGGGTTGGATTACAGCAGACAATATATTGTTTTTTGGACATTTTTAAACAAGTCCCCATATACTTCAGCTGTTTCGGAGAATGCTGTGATGCCGTTTTGCTGTGAAGCGCCACGCATTTTTAGTGGACTACAAGACTTCAACATGACTTTCCACCTGTATTGGATGCAGGTACAAAGCATGTGCTTGTATCACAAAACTGCTACAGACATTAAGGATACAGAACAAACATATTAGACCTGCCTCTTCTATACTACAAAAGGCTGCTCAGAAGATCAACCATCAGTTATAATAATCCAAAAACATATCATATCACTATTACTGCAATGTAATGGGCACTGGTGTAATTTCCACTACATGCGAGTAGATTTTCGCATACTTTTATTTTAATGTAATGGAGTACTTTAACATTGTCTTGGTCATTCACTGCTGGGCAGGACTGTCTTACCAGACGGATCGTTTGTTCAGTTCATACAGGCGATTTTCCTTTCCAATCAAAACGTTGTGGGTGACCCCTGAGACCAAAACATCACAAACATGTCAACAATATAATTAAGCTTTGTATTAATGAGGTAACTTCAAAATGTGTAAATTCCCAGCCTCTACAACTGAACTTGAATGCACCATTCGATCAGACTTTCCAAATCAATCTGCTCTGAGCCTAGATGTAAATGTAATGTATAAATTAACTGTGATATTTTCTGTAAATCACACAAGTGTTTAAACGTCTTTATTGAGGTTGCATTAGTCACCCACAGAATTCAAAATTCAGAACTTACGCTTCAGTCTTATTTGGTTTTGGACGTCTTCGCCTCCATCCCAGGACATTGAATCCCCGACAGGCAGCTTGCACTTCCCACAGATGAATACAACGGGGCCGTCGTCAACGTCCTCGTCCTCGTCCTCCACCTCTTTGCCAAACAACTTTCCTTCGACCACGGTGGAGTTTAGACTGGACGTTTCAAACGTGCTATTTTCAATTTTCTGACGGTGCTTTGGAGGCTTTTCTCTCGCCGCCATTTCTACCAGCTTCTACAAAACAAACTCCTTCGAACTTTCGCGGTTGGCTGACAGCGAGGCAGAGAGCTCTTAAACCGAGACGACGCGAGATTTCATTCTGGTGTACTTCCGCTTTCGTATGTCAGAGGAGGCACAGATGCTTTTCGGATTTTTCTAGTGGCTTTTATAGATGACATTCAAGAGTAGATGTAAGGGATATTTAAACCCGCATTTACAAATCAATCTATAGCCTGCATACTGAGTGGCAAGCCAGGCCAATGCTAAGTCAACTAGGCCTATGTGAATTGATACTCTTCATACATGCATAGTCAGAACTTAATATGAACAACTAGAACATGATTTTTTTTCGTAAATACATTTATAATTAAATTCTGTATACAAACACTATTACCATACATGATAAGAAATAGCTGATGTAATGAATATAATGACTGAATTGATTTGACCCAACCGACCCCAGGAATCAATAGGAAGTCCACCGATATCCTTTTGGTATTGTAGTTAATATCCATGGTGTTTATGTCTCCTGCTTTGTCCTCATTTCTTTCTTTTAACCTCTAAATTTACCAGTGCGCTATTACTTCTGATGATAAATATTTATATTTATCCATGACAGATGTTTTATGAGCACTGCAGATGAATACCCTCTTGATCTTGTAGCCTAGATGAGCAGATGTTTTTCATCCTTTTCTCTGGTATGTCAAATAAAATGAAATATTGCAACAACAGCGAAAATCCCCTCTGATCGATCATTCATTAAGCTATAAGTTTAACTGTGTGTATCAGAATCCCCGTTCCAAGCTTTTCGAAATTTTCCATCGTGAACCATCTTGGCCTGATCTTCATCTTTGGGAGCCTGATGGAAACGTGAACCGGATACATTTTATTAGTAATACCAAAAGCTGTAGCTTGTATTTATATAATATGTCGGCTTTTGTTCGTATTTACATAATTCGTCTCCAGTTTCAATCATTTTTTTGTGTTTGTTTAAGATATATATATATATTTTTTAAAAGTCGTGCTGTCGCGTGGACACTGCACCCCCTCTCATTGGCTGGTAACCAGGAAGTTATTGGGATGATTTTGGGAGCGCGAAATCAGGAACTGTTTTAGTTTATCTTAAAGGCTGTTGACTAGCCAAACATTTTAAGAAGCTAGTTGGCGTGGTTTGGTTTCGACTGCCGTTTCTTTCGCCATGTGTGAAAAGATTGAAAAGGTAATGTTCACGGGCTTGTTTGAACGACTTTATGAGTTAATGCACAGGCTGCCGTTGGCTTTTGTTCATCATCTGGTTCCATGTCGCTCCCCTCAGGTGAACAGCTGGCTCAGCACCGTGTTCGGAGACCAGCCGGTGCCACACTTCGAGGTCAACACAAGGACCGTGGACATCCTGCACCAGCTGGCACAGTCCAGTGAAGCCCGGTGCAGTGACACGTCTCTGCTCATAGAGGACCTCAAACAGAAAGCGTCAGAGTACCAGGCAGACGGTGAGTACAACCCACAAATAGCAGCTGAATGCAAAGAAATGTCGATTGACAGTGCTTTTGATGCAGTCTGAGTGAGGTCCATTCAGTTGTCCTGACTGAGACGTGGGAACATTCATTGCTGCAATGAAACTGATGGGGGAGAGATACATGATTAATCAGCCATGTGATGAAAAGTCCACTGTTGTGCTGATTTCAGAAATGACAGTAATATATTCCTTCATTATACAGGAAAACTTGTGCATGTGAAGTAGGTCACAGTAAGTCAAAGATAACCAAGAAGTTAATCAGTAAATATATTTACTACCTAAATTTAGTTAGAATGTTTAAACCAGGGGTCAACAACCTTTTTGAACCTGAGAGCTACTTCATGGGTACTGAGTCATACGAAGGGCTACCAGTTTGACACTCTTCTGAAATAACACATTTGCTCAGTTTGCCTTTAGTTATATATGATGATTAATGATACTCATCTATGTGAAGACACTGATCACGTTAATGATTTCTCACAATAGTTATCAGCAATGACTTAACATTCAATTTTCATTTTTAGAACAGGCCTGAGGGCTACTCATGTGGTCTTTGGGGGCTACCTGGTGCCCGCGGGCACCGTGTTGGTGACCTCTGGTTTAAACAAACACTGGAAATAATGTCTCTTTCAAATCCCTCTCAGGGTTTTGATTAAAATCTGTATAATCATCAGATCACTTGTTTCTTCTTCTTCTTCTTCTTCTTCAACAAGGCAGCTTCCAGATCTCAGCAATTGACCTAAGTGCAATGTAAATTTTTACTAGAAAGGCTGCACAAATTGTTTAGACATCTCTTCCCTTGTGTTTTGAATTACATTTTGTTAATATTTGATTTAACTGTTCGACCTTAATCCCTAGGAATTATGAAAACGAGACCCAGGTTGATCCAAACCTGTTAATAGGCTTATTTAGTGTCTTTAAACGCTTCACTGTTATGTATGCAGTTTATTCTTGTTTCAGACAACATTGCTGTGCATTATTTTCCTTAAGCACTCACAGTGTTTTCGCTCGTTTCTCATCCATCTAGGCGCTCATCTCCAGGAAGTTCTCCTACAAGGGGTAGGCCTCTCCTATGCAAGCTTGTCAAAGCCCGCGTCTGATTACCTGTCTGCGTTAGTGGACACCGCCATGGTGCTCGGAGTCAGAGACACGTCACTGGGCAGGTACACTGTCACCCCACTGCTGAAATCTATTTTCTGTCACTGTTTTTTCTTGTCGGTAGTTTCCCTGATGATCATGTCTCGTCTAGCTTTATGCCTGCAGTGAACAACCTCACCGACGAACTTCTGGAGGCAGAGAAGTCAAACAGGAGGCTTGAGAGGGAACTGCAGGCCCTCAGAAAGAGGCTTGGAGCGACTCTGGTGCTGCGGAGCACCTTACAAGAGTAAGATCCAGAGGATGACTTTGGCATGTTCATATGTTTGGCTATCGCATGCACACTGTACTTATCTTATCAATGCTGTTAATTGTCCTCAGGGATGTCAACAAATCGACGAAATCTCAGGCAGTGGAGAGCGCTAAAGCAGAGGAGAGGCTGCTCAACATGGATTTCGTGACGGCAAAGGCCAAAGAGCTGGGCAACAGACGGGAGAGGGCAGAGGTGTGTTGTGGTGTTGTATCTGCATCTATATTAGCTGCACGGTGCACGTTAAGTTGCGCATGAAGGTTTTCGTAGGCGTAACAATGCCAGTGTGCTTCTCCATTTCATCCTGGTTGTTTGTTCATCCTTTTCTTAGTGAGAGGTTTGTTCTGCTTCAAAAAAAATAATTAGAATTGCTCTAATGACAGCTTGCTATGCAGCCTGAAGAGGCATACATTATCGTTGTCCTCTGCCACTGGGAAGTGAAGACAAACATCGAACAACCGGGGGGATAAAGTAGTCAGTTTGAAGGCGGAACATGAAGAGGATGGAGAGAGTCTTCTAGTGTGTGGTAGCCATTACGCTTTGCAGGTTTATGAATTCATAGCTCAGTAATGTTGCCGGAGAACAAAATGCCTCCAGAAATGTTGCGAAAGGTGCAGAAATTGCTCTCTGACAAAATAACCTCCTGCGACAGAGTTTTCAGTTTTATTTATAAAGAAATCCACGCTGTAGTTTGACCTGGGCATCATGTAGGCATCAGGTTTCTGCCTCTACCAGAGGCAGGTCCAACAGTTAACGCCCTTCATATCACTGTCTGTCCTGGAGCTTGGTTGGGTGTTTTTAATCCTTTTTCTATATCAATCCTGCAGGCTCAACTTGTATCCAGGAACATGGACAAGTCCATCACCCACGAGGCTATTGTCAAGCTCTCTGAGGTAATTTCAGCAGTCAAGTACCACTGGTAATGAAAATGTAACAGCTCTGCTTTCAGGGTTTGAAAAAGTGCAATCTTATTTTTCTCTCTGCAGGAAGTCACTGCGCTGAAACAAGAAATAATCCCTTTGAAAAAGAAACTGGAGCCTTACATGGACCTGAGCCCGGTATGTCTGTTTTCAGATTGTGACGTAACAGTCCAACAAAAAGAAATGCGTTTACATTATCCTGAATATTTAATCATAAAATGGAAATTTCAATTTGTGTTCATGTGTGTAAATTTCACTTAATTAAACCAGCCTGAGAGAAATTAGTGAATCACCTTTCGATAAAAGTTTCCATATTGGACTTGAAACGATTTTTTTATTTTTAAAACCACAACAGAATCCCTCTCTCGCTCAAGTGAAAATAGAAGAAGCAAAAAGAGAACTGGTGAGTATCTTAATAGTTTATTTAGTGATGGATCATTGGTGGTTGCAAATTTTACATTTTAATGCCATATTTTGTTTTCTTACCTCAACTACAGGCTGCAATCGATTCACAGTTGGAGATGAATATGGATTTTAAGTGAAGATGTTTGTAATGTTAAAATGTTTCCTGTTTTGAGCTGCAAGTGTTGTGATTTTGAAAAAAAAAAAAAATTAAAAAAAAAAATAAATAATAAAAAAAGT
>OMLP01001056.1:28637-50716 GCA_900302685.1 Spondyliosoma cantharus | reverse complement strand
AGAACAAGACCAAGATGAGGCCAAATCAAGCCCAAGACCAGTACAACACACGTGTGTGTGTGTCTGTGTGTTTGTGTCTGTGTGTGTGTGTTTGTGAGTGTGTGTGTGTGTCTGTGTCTGTGTCTGTGTGTCTGTGTCTGTGTGTGTCTGTGTCTGTGTGTGTACAGTGTCTTTGCATGTGTGTGCTGCACACTGCTTGCCAGGGCTGGGCAGGGCTTCCTGTTGCTGTGATTGCTGCCCAGGCAGAGCGGAGCAAAGATCTTTTGGTCCCTGTTCCTCTTTGGCTTTGCCACCCGTACCTTCACCCACAAACCTGGTGCCGTCACCTCCCATCGCGCCTTTCTTCTGCTCTGTTTTTCTCACTTCCTGCCTGCCTTCTCATTATCCTCTCATCCTGACGATCCCTGTGACTCTTGTCTCTCTGTCCCCTCCTCTTCCTTTTCTTGTTTGACTCTCCTCCCTCCTCCCTCTCTTTTTGATAGCCCCCTAACTCCCACACTCACACACTGACTTACTCTATCCTGCCTTTGTAAATGTATCCCTAGCCCAGTGATTCATTCAGTGAATCAGAGAATGAAAATTCAAAGGTGGTAACAAAATCTGTTTTTCATCCCAGACGTTGTGCAGCACATGTTGCCACTTTTTTTTTCCTAACGTATTTATTTTTCCACTCTAGTTTTTACGGGAAAAACGGGAGTGTTTGATGTCTCAGAGAGCCTTGATGCCATGCAGACTAATTGAGTCGTAAGCAATAGATTGGATCCGGCTGATCTTGGTAATAAGGCCAGTGCTATATTAAGGTCAGAAGGATGTGGCTTGCTGTAAATTGCATTTTATATAATGACTATGATGATTAGGAGCACATCCTATTTCTGTAGTAAAGAACAATCAAGCAGCGCGTAGACGTGTCCACATTCTCAGGCGAGTTGCTCATATAGACATCTGTTTCTTTATGAGTGTGTGAAAAGAAAAAGGTAGTGTCTGTGACTTCATGAATAGTTTTCTGAAGGGACAGTTTGAAGACTCGAGCTTGGATGAACTGTTCACTGTCAGTTGTAGCTTTAAAATCCAAACAATGCAAGGGTGGAGCTGAAGGACATTAGTAGTGCTGCAACCAGTGATTACTTCTAATGTTGATTAATCTGACAATGATTTTACCTATAAAACAACCTCTTCATGCTGTATTTTTATGTTTGAGAGCGTAAAACTTGGTGTGGGTGTACTATAATGAAATACATGTAAAAGCAACTATATCTCATATTTGAGAAGCAAGCACCATGAAGTGTTTGGCCTTTTTATTTTTTACTAATTTAGATTCATTTTCTTTTGATTGAAATTACATTTAACTTTACCAGTGTCAATAATTTCTCCCTTTCACACATTCAATTCCCCCACTTAGCCTCAACATAATGGAGTCATAATTTACAAGACTTTGATTAGGCTAAGCTATTAAAACCAAATTATCTGTTACATTACTGAAGAGGTTGGTGGTGTTCTCCATTGATTTCCACCAGGGAAGCGTTTTGAAAAGTCTGCAGCGCCAGAGATGGCAGTAGTTTGACACATATCCCACGTATTTCCCTCAGAACCCAATCGTCTGCTTTATCATAACCGAACTGGAAATCACGTTGTGGCATTGACGGGAGCACACATTTGAGATTCAAGACTGTTTCAACTAATTTGGTGCAACTGCAGACAGACTTCTAATAGGCATAGAGGAAGATCTCAAACTAATGCACAGGATTAACAAGAGAGGTGAGGCTAATCAAAGGGTTCATTTTTTTTTTTTTGTCCCAGTGACTATTAAAAGTTCTGGCTGTCTCCCCATTCATTCAAATAGGGGTCTGGTCTTGCTAGCCTAGGGTTGTTGCCAAGATGGCTGCTGTGAGGCAACGCTTGCCTAAAAGGATGTGTGTGTGTGTGTGTGTGTGTGTGTGTGTGTGTGTGTGTGTGTGTGTGTGTGTGTGTGTGTGTGTGTGTGTGTGTGTGTGTCCATTGCATCAAACAAGAGCTGCTCCCTGCTGTGGACAACAGGGGAGCACACAGTGGTGTGTGAGAGCTGATACCAAGCTCTTGAGATATAAATAGGACCTCCCTGCAACAGGGCTTCCACCAGCAGCACTGATAATTCTCTACGTGTTGTGTAAACCCGAGTCTTTGTCGGTCTTTGTAGATTTTATTGTCTCGGTTTTGTTTTAAAATGAATGCCACCTCTCCTCTTTTTTGAAATGTTGCAGTGGTCATGATTATATTTGCTTTATAGGCCCCCTGAGTTTATTTTGAATGCTAGTTTAAAAAAAATTGCATACATGCGGTTTACTGGCCACCACAGGCCCACTGCTACCTCTACTCTCATGGTGTCTGGGCATTAAGGGGCAATGACATACCACAGCACCACACGCGCCCCCTCCCTCAAGCTTGTGTTGTGTTAAGAATCAACTCAGTGAGCTGACACAAGTCATGAGGTTACTCATGCTGACAAGATCAATTCACGTGTGTCTTTCACGCATCCTGTTTCCCTTCCTGCTTGATTAAAATCTGCTTCTGGTTGCTCCCAGTAAAGAAGTGTTTAGAAGTTTAGTTCCACTTCTAGTGTCAGGAGATACAACGATATGAGGTAAGGGAAGCGATATTCTCTTTGAAACCCACCTAGGTCTTAAAATTGGTTCTTTAAACAATTGAGGTCAAAGTCTAAACTTATGTGATTGAGTTGCAGAGGAGATAACATCCACAGTTGGAGTACATCTGGGCAATTATTTTCATTATCTAATTACCTGCTGTTGAGTTTCTTGAGAAATATGTTCTCATCACAGATTCCATCTTCAAATTTTTTGTTTTGTCTGATCCTACAGAAAGATACTCCATTTTACAATGAGAATACATTTGAATTTGAATTTGAATATCAAAATAATGCACAAATTGATCTATATTCACATATATTAGCCTTCATGTCAGAGGTGCAGATGAAGAGATTGTACTCTTTAAATGTCAGTCAGTCACAAGCTCTTTTCCTGGTAGTGACTATTTTCTCCTTGCACCTGTTTGACTCGTGCATCTGTCCATTAAAGGCAAATGACTTCCGAGTATTATAGATGTTATTGTCTGCTATTTTAAACAACAGCAGCTGAGCTGCAGCCTAAGCAGTTTCAGTCAAAGTTTGGTTGCACAGTTAAGGCATACCGTGGTATTCAAATTGACAGTTATCATACTATATTTGCTAATCTACAGTTTTGAATTGTACTGTGTTAGTGTTTCTGAAAAATATGAATATCATAAAAAAAGGCCTTCTGTTTCATAAACTGTTGTTTTATTCTTGCCAACAAACCCGCAACTGTTGTCGACATTAGTCACTTAGGCTGCAGGCTGCTTGTGGCGTTGATGCTGCAGGAAAAGCTGTGCCAGATTTCTGTAAAGCACATGAGACAAAGAAAGCAATCTGTGTGTGTGTGTGTGTGTGTGTGTGCGTGTGTGCGCGCGTGCGTGTCACATTGAAGAATGCAGGCATTGAGAAAGAGGAGGAAGAGGAGGCGGGAGGGAGTGATGAGTAAGGTGAGGAAGACGAACAGAGGGAATGCAGGGAGTTTGGCTCTATTGTGCAGGAATGTTTTCCATTTGCAACTTGGTGTGTTTTGAATTGGCCCATTTTTTTCAGTCATCCCCCGCTGAACACTGTCTAGCAAAGCAATAATACGATAACAGAGCACCAAGCTGAGGTCAGAGGTCCTGGAGGAGACACAGAACTGTCTTAGTCTTTTTGTTTTCCCTCACATTTGACCCTGCTAGGCCCTCAGTCAAGGTGAAAGTAAAGGAAGCATGAATCCAAACACATCTGGAGATCCTCACTCCAGTGGACACAGAGGATCAAAAGAAAGGAAAAACCATGGGAACAGAGACGGCCAAGCCCCCAGAGAGATACGGCAAGAGGAAGTGTGTGTCTGTATATGTGTGTGCGTTCAGTCAGTGCTGAGTCATCGCTGGGCTGGCCAGGCAGATAGAAACAGGCTTCTGGGGGGGCCAGCTGGAGGGGCACAAGGGAACATGCACTGAGCATGCTCTGAAAACTACAGGAAGGGAATTAGTTGTTGTGACAGGACACATCCAGGAACTTAAGTGACGCAATATGTCATGTTGCCAAGTTTTCGCTCCCTCATTGACGTACGTGTCCCCCTGGTATACTTGATGATACTGATGAAAAAACAGCATGCTTTGATGCGTGGCACGATCTCAAGAATTCACAGCTTTTCTTCTCTAAATGTCGTCGTTTAGGAGAGGGAGGGAGATGTTAGCCGAGAGATAACGAGACATGTTGCTCCATGTTTGCCCCCCACACACACACACACACACACACACACACACAGACCCCTCCTTATATTTCTTGTGGTTTTCTGTGATCTGTTGGACCACAGTCTATGGCTCCCCCCACACACCCCCAAATGCACACATAGGCACACTCATGCTTCCTGTATTTATAGAGACCCTTCTCTGCTGCACTGGAGGAAGATGGTATGTACTGTAAGCACATGTTGTAAAATGAGATTGATAAACCCTTGTTGATTCTGCTGTAGCTGATCTTACTGTAAGTTTATTCAACAGCTCATTTATGAGAAGCATGGGTACAGCACTATGGAAATGAACTGCAGGTGTAATATGATGTATGTTTAGATCTTTTACACATCCTCAGTTTCTTCAGGCATTAATGTTCTCCTGCCAGTGAGTGTTTAATGGTGAGATACTGCATTATTTCACTTCTTTTGATCTAAAATTCTATCCTGTGCAAAAAGTTGAACTGCAATCGTGCTATAGTTTCTATTCAAGACAATGTTATCTCCCAAAAACCTCTTGCTGATATGTAATTTAACTACATATAAAGGTTATTATATTGTCAATATGGAAGTAGTGTGAATATCTAACAGTTGTGTGGCTGATACAACATTGAATCATCCATGGGCTGCATGCATAAACCAACTATCTCCAAAATTACATCAGCTGAGGCCTGTTGTGGTTCCTGAAAATGCATCCGTACTCCTACTGACTATCTGTACTGTAGCTATGTATTGAGCTTACTCAGGGTCAGCATTGTATGCACATGAGGGAATGGCAAGAGCGTGGTTGAAAAGATGAAGGACAGGGTAGGGCTTTCTTTGAATTTCTTGGAATGTCCTGTTTCCTCTTTATGCTGAACTATGTGGTAAACTCTTATACCATGTTCTCATTTTTCTTTATATATGCAGAAGTAGCACTTTTTCAACCATAGTGGATAGGTGAGAACATATGCACTGTAGAAGAACTGGACTGTTTAATGTTGTTGACTCCTTTCTGCACAGACTGATGATGACAAAGTGGTGCTGACACGAATGCGGAAAAATTGGTGGAAATTGTTCCACAAGGAAGTTCTCTCCAAAACTCTAGCAAAATAGAATGACATCCTGGTATCCAAGCGGTTTAAATGCATAGTAAACTAGAATTGCACTCAGTAGAGTGTACAGTATACTGCCTAGGCCCAACAGCCCCTTTTAATTCAGTCAAGCCTATCCAGTATCAAACCCTGTATCATTCTGAAATTAAACCACCTATAACTGCTTAACCAACATTTAAGCATAATTTAACCAGATCTACGATCTCAATCAAATTCATACAAACCAGCCACCTAAGTACGCCTGGTTTTCTTTTTACCCCATCAAGATCCGTGCATTATTCCCTGAGAAATTAACAAAAATGTCAATAAACACTATCTCACATTGTTAAAAAAAGTGTGAAGACATTCCTGAATTAGTTCCTTTATACAGATCCGTACCAAAAGTTAGTTAAACAAGTTTAATGGAAATCCATTAAGTGTTTTTAATGTGCAATCCTGCTGACAAACAATCAACCTTCAAACGGACACGGGTGAAAAACATAACCTGCTCTGTAGGCTAATAATCACAACTTCTGTGTTTAACATCCAGCTGGCCAGGATGTTTGTTGCATGTCATCCCTCTTCTCTATGTCCATACACTTCCTGTTACATAAAACAAAAGCCCAAACATGGCCAAAAAATACTAAGAAAGAAAATTCAGCAATGTATTAACTAGCTAAATGGGCACTGGCAAATTCTGAATTACACCCAAAACCCATTTGTAAGCAGTATAATAAGATTTATTATGAAACTCCTTGCTCTTTTTAGTGGAGCGATAGGGGACAAATCAGGCGAGAAATTGGCGTGTTGAGTCAAGCAATCACAGTCCAAGTAAAAACCTTGACATGTTGAAAACTTCATATAGGGGGAGAAGCAGAAGAAACATGAAAAGGGTCACATGTAGACACCCAGATGGCCGAGCAGGCAGTGTGGTTGATTGAGAAATTTTCTAACAGTACTTCCTCAGTCAGGCCCTCATTCAGTGTCTGTCCAATATATTGCTGTCTTCATTCATATCAGATACTGCAGTCTCTGTCATCTGTATCAGTGCAATCTCGAACTGATTTTTGTCATCTTTACTGACTCCACTCACTTATTTTCGTCATCAGGATAAAATAAATAATAAAATACAGTTTCCTTTAATATATGCACTTACAATGTGTCTTTGCCCTTGATCCAATTGACTGTTTTTCTATGAATCTAATGGTCCTTTGTCCTTTGAGTGAACTAAGGCCGTCCTTATCTATTAAGATACTCTGTGAGTGGTTGATTTCCAGAGATCCCTCTGCCGTCCCATGTAATCCAATTTGGACTGTTTAAGATTGAGTAAGATAAAATCAGACTTTTGGCTGTCCTTCCTCAGTGTTTGAACTGTTTTAAACTTTCAAGTAGTTCAGAGAAATGCTGTAACTGTTTTGCCAGCTCCCTCTTTGGATCTCCAGTTCTTGAACAACACTCATCAGTATTTTGACATGCCTCTGATTACATTTCCATATCTCTCCTTTGTTTGTCCCTCAATCATCTTTTTCTCTCTTTTCTTAACTGTCCATCCCTCCACTTTTGCCTCCACACGACCCCTTTACCCCCATTCCCCCAATCATCCATTTCTCTTCTTCTTTTTCAACCTTCCTTGTCTCACAGCAGTGATTCTCACCCGGTCTGGTTACTGCAATGAATGGTAACACTATACATCCAGCCAACACCACCACAACAGCAGGAGGAGGCCCTGGCGTGGCAGCGCCCCCGCGAGGCTGGTGGGAATTCTGCGAGCTGCACGCCATCACCACAGCCCAGCAGCTGGCCGAACACTACCGGAGCTTCGCCAGAGAGCGGCCACAGCATGACGTGCTCCCTCCAGAGACCTTTTCCAAGCAGTTCACCGACCTCTTCCAGCAACACTTCTGCTGTGAGGTCGACAAAGATGGCATGCCGCTCAGCCAGAACACGTGCTCTACCGTTCCCGGTAGTTCCTCCTCCACCACTCCGGCAGCTTCTCCCATTCCATCACAGGCCGTAATGGGTCGATTGCGGATCACATCTCTGTCTGAGGTGCAGGACTATCGGGAGGCAAGCCGGCCAAGCGGAGGAGCTGCTCGTTTTAATGTGGTGTCACCAAAAGTGGAGCCGGTGGTGGTGAGTCGGGAACAGGAGCAGCCGCTGCGATGTGCTGTGGGAAATCCTGTAACGGGAAACCCAGTGGTGCTCAGAGGTTCGACTCGTAGTATCGGCGGAGGGTCACTGCTCATTCGTAGCCGGAGCAACGAGGAGGTCTCTGGCAGTGATCGTCGTCAGGTATCTGAACGGTACTCTTCTGGCTCCTCAGCCTCCAACCCTGGCCATGCCGACATTACACATTTCTCTGTCAAACAGATTCGGGAGACAGTAAGACGACTACTCAAGAAACGGCCGCTCCCCAGCCCCCCTTCATCCCAGGACCTGTCTCCTAGCCGCCCAAACCCCACCAACAGCAACAATCCCCCAAATAGTAGTGACAGAGTGGGTGGGATTTCTTCTACGAATGAGGAAGCATCATCCTCCTCCTCATCCTCTCACTCTTCCTCTTGTCTGAACTCTGAAGCCACGCCCCCAGCCTCCTCACATATGTTCATGACTGGGTTAGCCTCTCACTTCCTAGGTCGATTCCGTTGGTTCCGCAGTGGAAGCATGAGGCAGAGACGGTCAGAGGTGAGCGGCTGCTGTAAAGAGGACCAACTGAGGTACTTGTTGGTGGATGACACTATCTCAGACACTCTGCCCCCCTGGCAACGCTGCCGCCTGCTGGTCAGGAGGATTATGGACGCTCAAGGAGGAGGAAGAGGAGGAGGGGAGAGGTACCAGTTGGAGCTCTATGATCCTCCAAAGGTAGAAATATTCGCTCATACTTTTATTTATAAATATTTTATATTAACCAAGCAATTACTGGACATATGTACACATAGTGGGTGTAATTGTGATCATTTATTAGGACCACCTTCATATGTGATATCACCACTGTCTTCCATAGGCTCATCTAGTCTTTATTGTTATCTACAAACAAAATGTTATAACTAAGAATCGACAGCACATTGAGAGGAATTTAGAGCTCGCCAGGTTGTGCACACAGTTCATTGATGTCTAAAATTTATGTTGCATACACGTAGATATCCTCAAATGAGTAACAACAATTGCAATCTGTCTTGTAGCATTAGCAGTGCTTCATTGGTTTTAGCATTGCATTTTAGCATTTAGCTTGACAGTGACAGTAAGTGGAGTGGTTGTCTGTGATACAGTAAAAAAAACCCTACAACATTATGGAAAATATGCTTATAGCTTTATCTCCGAAAGAGAAATCTCAATAGAGCAATCTCATGTTGGGTATCACGTTCATGTTTTGACTATTTGGGCAAGAAATGGTACCACCACATAACTCCCCCCAAAACTACAAATTAAAACTAAAATGTGTGTCAATTAGTGACCTTTAAAGGTATTGTTAGATACGGGTTCTTTTTGTTTAACTTTGGACAGAGCCGGGTTAGCAGTTTCTTGCCACATCCTGTATTGATGCTAAGATAGCCCCATCATAGTCATATAGTTAATGCACAGGCACGAGAGTGGTATCTTCTCACTTAACTCTAAAGTTTAAAAGAGAATAAGTGCAACATTTTCTAAAGTATGACCTTTTGATTTAAAGTAGTGCTTCACTGCTAGAAGCGTGGCTCTTGCATTAGATTGGTCCGTCTCAGTGTGCAGTAGAAAGACACAAATATTTTTGGAATATCTGTCCTATATGGCCAGAGAAAACAGAGAAAAATGTCTGTTATTCCCTTTTGCTCAAAACACTGAAAACCAACAACAATCACATTGCAATGCATTGCGCTGCACTGGCCCAATAAACACCCCCACTGATGGATGACGTACTGCGAGTTAGGAGGTACTTTGTTTTGGCTTGGAGTCTATTTTGAGGTAGGAAACAGTAAAGCAGCCTGCTGGTAGCAACCACATCACATTACATCTATACAGAACACTAAAATATGTTTCTGAAAACATTTTAGGCGAGAAATAAGCCGTCTAGTCACAGAATCTTGTTTTAAAGTTTATCAGCTCTGCCTAGTTTAGACAGCTTGAATCAGAGCTTAGTCAGACACCTCTCACTCTATCCGAGAGAAAGGGAGAAAGCAAGAACTCCCTCTCTCGAGATCCGACTACACTTTCTGTGTCCATGGATGCATGTTCACCAAATGTGGAACACCAATCTGTAGTTGATACAACAGTTTGACAGCCACCAGATGACTTGATGATGATGGAGTCAGGGGCTCTCGGTGTCGGCAAAATGGAGGGAAACCTTACATTGTAGTTTTGTGCAAAACATACTACATTTGCAATGTTTAATGATGGTACTGTTGTTGTAAAAAATACATCACTGCATGAATGTAGCATATAATCAATATCTGACACTGTCCTCAGTACAGTAGATGCCTGTTCCGCAGGACTGTGTGTCTGCAGTTCTTGCAAATGTTTGTTGAACTTCTTCTAAGAATTCTGCGCAGCACTGAAACATTTAACAGCTGGCAGGTTCCTCATCTTGTAGATCTGTTTGTGTTCATCAATAAGATGGAAACCCACAGAAGGCTTTAAAAGGTTGGTTAATGTCAGTTTGCCAGGCTGTGTCACAAATGTATGTACGTACTCTAAATTAACACATACACACAGGCACAAAGTAATTTCCTGTCTCCAGCTGTTTTATTCGCAGGGGTTTCCCCCTCCTTTTTCAAACCATCTCTTTTCTCGGTGTTTGTTTTGTTTGCATAAACGATGTTTTGCCGCATCTAAGAAACTTCTTTTTGGTGTACAATTTGCCACATGACAAAACAAGACCAAAGCTGTGATGACATTTAGATTTGGCTCAGAAAACTGTGTGTTCAGTTGGTGGTTTTCATCACATCTTTCCCTCTGCTGATTGATTTATTTTTTTAACTGCATCTACAGAGTGTGCTGTGATGTTGAGCAGACTTTGGTTTAAAAAAAAAAAAAAAAAAAAAGCTTAAAAATGATATTACGAGTCAAGTCTGAGCTTTGACGAATGAAAACTAATCAGAGCATTCCATCTGTTCTTGCCTTGTGTGCCAAGTAGGAGTATCGGTGTTAAAACTCCATCATTTGTTTCACACTGATAACCTTTTAAGATGTGGTAAGAGATAGTTTGCCCTTTAACCCAGTAAAAGAGGCTCAAAGAAATAGAGTTACGGTTCATATGAATAAATTATGACGAGGAACATGTATTTATAATGCAATCATTTTCATGCATTAATGTAGCACAACATTTGCCCAGTGAGCCATTTTTGTCTAGCTAAACGAATCTGCAGCATTCATGTGTTCTTTTACTCTTTGGTGACTTGATATGCCTCCTACACTGTTTCCTGTTTGTTTGGGGTTTGCTTCAGCCAGTTACATCTTTTCTGCTTATTACCTCATGATAAACAGTTAACTCAACAATTTAAAAGAATGTGAAAGAGTCACATTTAAGATACATTTGTTTAAGTATCTTGCATTTTTAAGCTTGGAATAAGAAAGAAGAAACTTTCTTCCCCCAGGCCTTGCTTTACAGCTCATCACAGCAAAGCAGGATGTCTTTTTTTTCTAATATGTACGCTTGGCTCCCCACATGAGACCTCATGGCATAAAACCCTGCAATATTTCCAGATGGGACCAGCTGCAAGGCTGCATGTGCTTGCACACCCAGTCCCCCAAGATCCCCAAACCAGTAATCAGAGCGGCTCAGTTGACTGCTGTCTTCACCGCTGCCATCTCTAAGGTCACTGGAAGCAGAGTGGAGTCTCTTCAGGGTGTGTGCAAGTGTGTATTCCAGCACAAACTGAGGTCAATGAAGAAGACATTGCATGCATGTGTGTGTCTCGGTGTGTATGTCAGCTTGTAGTGTTTTATATTTAGCAGCCCTAAACTCCTCAGCCAGCTGCAGCCTTAACCATGAGCATGAGGTAATTCAGTTGATGATAGAGCCTGTGTGTGTGTGTCAATGCTGAATATCTGAATGGGAAGGCATTGGTAGGATTTTCCAGGCTGATTGCAATGCTGTTTTAGCAGGCCCTGTGTTGCTGCTCTCTCTCTCTTTTCTTGTGTGTGTGTGTGTGTGTGTGTGTGTGTAAACTTGGCAGGGCATAGAGTGAAGGCCCTGAGAATGGCCTTAAAAGGAAAGAGAGCTGTGGACTCACATGCACACATTTTAACATGCACGAGAAAAAGCACATGTTCACACCTTTAAAAGAAGTCCATTTAAATACACAAACCTGCAGTACGTTTGGGTTGGCGAGTTAGATATTGAATTGGTACAGTTTCTTTTTTGTGGATGTAAATTGGGGTTGTGCTGCATATGTCTATCAGCTGCACAGAATATGGTGATCAATGGGAAGGGTTTGTGTGTATTTTTTATTAAGGTGTGTGTGTGTGTGTGTGTGTGTGTGTGTGTGTGTGTGTGTGTATTCATGTGAGCTGATTTAGCTCAAGAGAGGAAGCTGCAAGGAAACTGATAATATATTTGCGTGAGAAAGCTCCAGTCGAGGCGTGGTGCTCTGTTGGGGCAAAACTTTTTTGATGCAACAGTAATGTCGATCTACATGCAGCTTTAACCTGTTTATTCAAATCAAACTTTTTAAGAAGCAAGAGCTTTCATTCATACACTATAGCAGTGGTTCCCACACCACTGTGTCATGGCGTTTTGTTACAAGCACACATTATTATTGCAAAGGACAGCCATACAAAAAGTAGCCCAATTAATTAGGTTTTTTATGTACTATAGCAGTTCTTTGTACATATTCATTCTATTCTAGGCACATTTTATAACCTAAAAATATCTTTAAAAACATGAACAGAGTGATTAGATAACAGTGCTATAGAGTCTGTTTTCCTGAATGTGAATGCATGTGTGCCTTGAGACTTTGGCTCGTTACTGACTTGGGCAGAAGTTTGAAAACCACTGCTCTGTAGGACACTTTCCTGCCTCCATAAGAAAAATATTAAAACTGTCCAGTTTTTCACCAGATCTGGTTCCGTAAGTGAATTAATTTTTCATAGATTCTCCAGTGACGTTACAGAAAATCCTTGTATAAAAAGTTAAGTTTAAGACTTGAACCAATCTAAACATTTACAAGATGAAATGTGACCATAAATTATTTGGTTTGGAGCAAAAAAATTCAATGGTAGAAGACCTTGAAGAACTACTCATCCTTTCCAACGACTTCCAGCTCACAAACACTAGTACATGGCATGACTGGACATCTCAACATCTCTACACAATGTAACATGTCAGAAAGGGAAATCTTGGTCACTCCGTGACAAGCGTAATGCATAATTTCCAATAGTACAGTTTTTCCATGGTCGATCTCGTACATGACTTTTCAAAAGTGGGGGAAAATTTTCCATGGTAGGAGTGAGCTCCACCTATCAGAGACGTCACTGTTACTACACAGGATTGCGGATAGTTTAGTACTTCTCAATGACATCGTGAATCAAACATGGTTTTCTTAAAACAAGATTGATATCATACAGAATTGTGGCTTCTAATGGGAGCCTAAACCATGTTTTCACAATCTCATAGTTAATAGTAAATCTATCTCGGTGGTAAAGACATTTTAGATAATGATACACACCCTTGTTTCAGACATGCGAATAAGGACTTGTGAGCTCTAAAATGGCAATAGCAAAAAAAGCTTGAGCTTTAATTTCAGTTTCAGCAAAATTAGTAATGTGATAGTATTATTGGTTAATTTGTTGCATTCCTCTTTTTTTAATTAAACAAGTCATTGCATGTATTCAACTCATCCTAATCGAATTTGTTACTAATCGGATAAACAATTATTTAATAATTTGTCCCCAGTACAACCTACTTGTTGTACTCATTCATACATGCCTCTCAAATTGGTAGTTATACAAGCAAGTCTTGTCTGTTTTTATCTGTATCTATGTTACGTTCGTTCTGTTTCGCAGATGGACTGAATAAATAGCCGAGCCAAGGCCACAAAACACTTGTTTTATTGCAGAAGTGAATCTTGTCATGTCAGCGGAAACAAGCAGATGTCTCCATAATGTCCTGTGCGTTGTCTGAGACTTTAACCTTAAAACCTCTATCTCAGTCTTTTAGCCTGCAGTAACTGAGTGAGGACAGACTGACACCGTGACCCATAAACAGTTACCATTACCATTCCATTTCATTTGGTTGTGTTATTCTAAATGATTTAAATCCACACACCAAAAGGCTGAGAAGAACGCACAGTGTTTGAGCTATCACTCACTATTCAGTATCTTAGTATGCTGTTTTCCTCAAGTCTTGGAGTTATCGCTTAACCTTCCTCAGCTTTGACTTGCTCGTTACAGAGGTAGTTGTTTGTAAAACATCAAGCCCTACTTTTCCTTTCATGTGACGCACAGTAGTCAATGTTACAGACAAGGTTAGTGTGTTGCCAGGAAAATCGTGGTATTGTGTCTTCCAGAGTAAGTTCCCACAGACTGCTACAGTCTGGTGGCAGATATGTTTCCTCAGACCTCCTGTAGACCTCATTTTAATCACATCCCTCTTATCTCATCTCAGCTGTGTGTGTATTTGTGCTTTTGCATATGTTTGTTCCAGCTCTTCTTGCTTTAATCTTTCCCACATGGTTTAATTTCATGCTGTGTGTACGTGTGCCTGAGCTATATATCATATTGCTGTCGGAGTTGGTTCCTCTCTGTATGCGTTTGTTCTCTCTGTGCATTCTCACCCATAATTTTCTGTTTGTTTGCATATATTGCTCAAGCTTCATCTTCGCTTTTACTAACCCATCAAAGTCATGTGATGCTTTATCTTCATTTATAAGAAAAACTGAGAAACCAAATGTGGAGTTATTCCTCATTAAAATACAGAATTTGAGTTGCACAGTTAAAGTCCAAAGGCGTTTATTAACATTTACTTTTTTTTTCACACATTCTTCTCTCTGCATCTCCGCTTGGTTTTTCTTTTTTTTTTTTTCCTCACTGACAGTGAGAGAGCAGCTTGCAACATCAGTGGAAAATACTTTTCCAACAACCAGACTCTGGTGTCCATCTGTTCTGTGTTACTTGTTGTACTTCAGTCTCTCATATGGCAACATGCAGCGTTAATTTGGCTCTCGTTGCATACCACAACTAAAGCGCTGAACACATGGGCCCCAGTCAGCTGAACCAGAAACAGAATGAAACCAACCAAGAGAGACACAGGAAACGCAAGGCAGCAGGAGACATGAGAAAGACAGACTAAAAGTTGCATAGAGAAGCCAGCAAAGAGGAGCACATGGTGAGATCGTGGTGTTTGTAGGTCTGTGGCAAGTTTGTATGTTTTTGATGTAATTTTTCATTAATTCAAACTCTGCAGGACTCTTATACAAAACATTAGCGTTTCCCTAAAAAGTCCAAGATTCCCATGTTGCACTCAGTGATATATTATGTCTAGCCCACACGGACTGAAGACATAAGACACCAAAAACATACCATTCCAGGGGTGCCACATCTGTCAGACATGAATATAACTTCTTGCGTTACAATGGGAAGAGAAAAAAAAAAAAGAAAAATGTGCACAACTCAAGTTTTTCATAATCATTCATCCATTTTAATAACTTAAATCATCACATGATGAGCAACAAACCATGAAACTGAATTACAAAACGTTAACAGGGCAAACAAATATTTAGGTGTTTGCTAAATTCTGCTGCAGAGGCTCAGTTGACCTGAATCAAATCAGTCCTAATACTTATTTTCTCACTACAAGCTATGCAGATTTGGAAATATCTTGCTGTGCATCTGATCAACGTGAATGGTATTTCCTGTGTGCTGCTTATAGCATTGAAAAAATAACGTTTAAAATGTCTGTACCTCTGGATAATAAGAAGACATTACTGTGCATAGCAACAAAATATGTTCAGATAGGCCAAGTGAAGGGCCAGTTGACATCATGATATTTGGATATATAATTGTCGAATTACAGATAGCCAGTCGGCCTCTGCTGACACCAGTATTGAGAGCCGAGATTATCTCTTCAGAGAGTTTAGAGTCTAGTTTCATTTTACATCATAGCAGTCTTGTATCTCACCCACAAAGTCGAATCTTTTCCTCTTTCCAGGGATTGAGTTTCATGAAACCTAGAAATTATGCCTTGAAGTGACAGACTGAGTCATGTAATGGATGAAGATATGTGTGTGGGTGCACATGCATGCTTGTGTATTCATGCACTGACTGTTCACTACATGTATATAGTGAATATCATCTTACCTGACAGATAGTAAAAATGTGATAAATGGCAGCGCGTTAGAGTTGTTGTTCTCCTGTTTGTCTTCTTTGATACATTAAAATATATTACTTGTTTGGCTTTCTGCCACAAAGGTTCAGCCTTTTAGTTTGTCTCTGCTAACCTGCCTGAACATGTCCACCCCTCCTTCACCAGAACTGTGGCAGCCATCCAGTTGGCTCTGAGCTTGAAAATCCGTCTGGCAAAAATACCTCTGGTTGGTTAGCATAATGTCAGTAGTTTGAAATGAAATAAAAGCCCTATGTGACTTGGTCCTTTGCGTAAACCTCTGACCTCAAAGATGCTCTATGTAACGATTTGTAGCAATTTGTATTAATCACTTTTTTATTCACCACATGTGAGCTGATTGTAACGTGACATGAAAAATAAGACCTTCCCTGTCTCTCTCGTTTTTCTGTACAAGCCAGTAGACGATTCGTTGAAGTTGTTAAATGCCGCTGGACTGTGGATTGAGTCCATTGACATACGGAAATGACCGGCTCCAAGCAAAACAAAGAAGTTCTAGAGAGCCCCTATGAAACTGAGGTCTGCACAGTTGCATGACATTCTTGATTTCCAAACAGCCATGTTTGGCATCACCATGAAGGTCATTTGAGGTTGGTTATGCACAGATTAGGGCAGCAACTAACTTCTTGATTCTTTTTTCATTTAAGTGCGTATACAATTTCAGAAAACAATGAAACATACAATTTTCTAGAACCCAATGTTGCACTGTCATTTTTGTCCAGCCAGTCGTCCAAAACATAAGATTAATTTCGAACAGAGAAAAGCACCAAATTTGTAAACTTTAAATTTTTTCTTGCTTTGTTCACTTTTTGTTCAGTTGTTTCTGTTTTGTGTATCAGCTTAGTTCATGGAAGCAGGCTGTTGTTGTCGTTGTTGGGTAGTTACCAAGCAAGCATGATTATACTCAGTTGCCAGTTTATTAGGTACATTCATCTAAAAGTAATGCATTCCAAAATCAGCCCTGCAAAACAATGTTAGTTGAATATTTTTTTAGTGAGGAACTTTGGCAAAGGCAGTCACAATATTGCATAAACAAGGCGGCAGAAAGAGATTTGTTTTAATGAAGTGAGAACACTGTGATAAATGTGTGTTGCTGTGTTGGCGTTGGTGATTAGAAATGTGGATCTTGCCACGGCATGCCACTCTTTTCACAATACGCAATGTGTTGAGTTTCTGCAAACAAGAATAGCTGTTTATTCTAGTTTCTGTAACCTCAATAGAATGGAGAATTTTTGTTCTGAGCTTGTTTGACTTTGTGACTCACTCAGAGGTGATTAAGGTTTTGTTGGTGGTGGATTGGACACTGGCTGCTGTCCAGAGTTTTAAGCTACTAATATTTTTTATTTTTTTATATTATATAGCAGTTTGCCTCCTAATTAAAGTCCACACACACCGCATTTGCGTGAAAGTGGGCTTGGTGAATTAAAACTGAGTACAAAATCAGCGTTTTGCCAGAATCAGCAGTAACGACTCTTGTCAGGAATATAGTGAGTCATAGAGAGTTCCTACCAAGTTTAAACCACAAATTTCCAAGGAAAGCACTTGATGTAAATGTACCCAAAGGCTTCAAAGAATCACAGCTTCTCAGATGTAGTACATTACATACAGCAGATCATAGATAGTCTTTCTCTTCAACTTATGTCGGCTATGATGTTTATAAGCAGACAAAACAAAGACTATGCCTACCCTTTTAATCTCACTGGTTTCTGGTCTTGATCGTTGGTGTTATGTCCCTCGCTATAACACAAGATATAATATGATATGATTCATGAACCGATTTGTGATCTTGTTGTGGGTAAAATCCACAAGTTTATACGCCAGATCCAGCTCAGTGAATATGTTTACATGAACCAGCGGTTTGCCCACGCTCTTCTCAGCAGGAGAGAACGGCTGACCTTGACTGACATGCCCTCTGAGGAGAGGGCAGATGGAGCCTCATCCCTTGGAGTTCACCAAGTCATTCATTAAGCTCCATAGCATTTAAGCTGAAGGCTGGATGAGCTAAAAGGTCTAAATATTGTAAGGCTGTCTTTATTGACAGTAATAATACCAGAATTTCAAACAGCTCCTCTTTCTATTATCTACAGGCCTCAACAATTTTGTGTCAAGTACAATACGAGACCAATTATTAGTTAAAAAACTGTTTATCTTTTCTAGGAAAGCAAGGATGACTAAGAAGAGGCTTCGGCTTGTGGTCAAACCTCAGATTTCAGAAGAAGCAATGCTGATAACCTGTTTTCTTAGCCTCGAGGAGACCGGGTGGGGTTGTGTGTTTTTGACCATTAATACCACCCAAATTGGCCTCTATAACCAGGTTTATTAAAAGTGGCTAAATCCTCTAAAGATAGGTGATTGACTTTTTCACATTGCCAGGAGAATGGTTTAGTCACTTAGTTAGTTAGATATTTTTTCCTTGTATGTCACGTTGGTCAACATGAATGTGCCAGAAAAGCAGGGAAGAGTAGAAGGCAGCAGATCAGCTAACATCCAGAAGACGTTAAAGCATAACCAATAAAATGCTGAATTAGACACATTGTTTTTTTTTTCCGGAGCCGATAACAGAAGTTGCAAGAGTTGCAGAATTGATTGACATGGGAGTACATGCCGATTATAGACATTCACAATGAAGACAAAATCTAGATGTCCAGCATAAAAGGGGTGTATGTCGATATATGCTTTGTGGAGTTGCTTAGTTTGGTGTCCTTCCTTTGGAAACTGAAGTGAGAGCAGTGTCTGTGTTTTCAGCAATAAATCAACATTGTTCTTGGTAGGCTGTCAACTCTGCCAAGGTCTTGGCTCTTTGTTAATAGACATAACATCAAGAGCTAGCCAAGAAGGTATCCGATTTTTTGCTTGCTTAATTTAAGATTGCCTATTTGCTTTTTGTCATTGTTAGTGGCTGAATCAGACTGTGGCATTGAGTGAGAACTGGATAGGTTTTTAGAGGAGTGTGAAGTGGCTGGGACTCAACATCTCCGATGATGAGGGTGAGGATGTTTAAATGTCTTGGGTCTTGTTCATGGTTAAGGGTTAGATGGAGCAGGAAACTGACAAGCAGATATGCGCAGCAGTGAGTTTAAATTTCCTCCTTTCGCAGACTGAAAAGTGAAAAAGAGTAAAATTGCTGCCCTTTGCTTACACTTCCAGATGAGGTGACTGAGCATCTGATTTTGATGTTAAAATGTAAGTCCAACTTGTAGGAAACCCAGGGGCAGATTCAGAACATGCTGGAGGCAAAACAGACCCCAATTTGCCTGGGTACCCCTTGGGATCCCCCAGGAGGAGCAGGAGGACGTTGCAGGGAAGAAGCGATCTGGGCTACCTGACATAGCTTGCTTCCTCTGCAACTAGATAGAGATAAGATGGATGGATAGATGAAGGATGCCATGTTGTTTGTTTTGGTCACATTACATTAATGGGAAATATAAATAGATACATATGCAGATAATGCGAGCATGATATGATATACGAATAGAAGGAACGGTAATTTTTACAGTGTTGAATTTTGATGCTTATTGATGTGATATTTGATCTGATATTTGTTTGGTCGGTACCAAACAAAATTCTTCTTCTGCAGCAGTACAGTACTTCATTATAAAGCTATTTTGTTACTCATTTTATCATAAAATTTCAGCTTCTGCGATTTGTATATTCTTTTGAAAGGAATTATGCAGCCCTTATATCATTTTACACTTTTCTGTAAAGTTGGGCTGCCAGCTGGAGCTGTAAGTCTGCTAATGTTGATATATTGACTGAAAGCAGAGGAAGTGTGGCTCACAACAGCTTTTTGCATCATTTGCTGCTTTTGTTTATATTCGCTTGGATGAAATCTGTATGAGAAGAATGTTTTTCTGTCTTCTGCGGAGTGGAAAACTTCTCTCAGTGTTGAAAATGCCTGAGTGTGGGAGGAGTGTTTTTTCTATTTGTTTGCCTGTGCGTGTGCGTGCGTGTGTTTCACTGTTACAAAAAATCTATAGAAACATCTAACGGAAGTGAAGTGGTTAGAGTCATGTGGTCAAGATGTTTGTCAGATCTCTTGCTCAGTCTCTTTCTAGTTCTGTGTTCTTGTTGTTTTTTTTTTTAAGGCAGAAGGTTGTCGTGCTGTCTTTACGTGCGTCTCTGCCTGCATTAACCAATATTTACGTAGATCAATAGGCCGTCTCCCTTTGGCGACTAATAATATTTAAATTTTCATGCATCATAAATGTGTGTAATCATAACCTCTTTGTTGGACTCTATCAGGTGTGTGTGTGTTTGTGTATGTTGTGAGTGTCTGCGTATGTGTGTGTGTGTTTGTGTATGTTGTGAGTGTCTGCGTATGTGTGTGTGTGTGTGTGTGTGTGTGTGTGTGTGTGTGTGTGTGTGTGTGTGTGTGTGTGTGTGTGTAACCTACAACCACAGTGCCAGTGCACATGACCTTGCTGAATAGCATGTGGAAAGCCCCCAAAGCAAAGCTCTGCAGCTCTCTCACCCAACAGTTTTCTCTTGCTCCCATACACACACTCACGCACGTACACATACATATACACGTACACATACACAATGACACACACCTCCAACCACTATGATGTTACCAAGTGCCATTATGTCACAGTTTAATTAATCAACGTTGCATGAGGATAAAGTGTGAAGTACACGTTAAAATGCGCATGATCAAAGTTTTTGTTGGAACAGTTTTAGAGAGGTGCTGCTTTTGGAGGATGTAGATTGTGGTGCTGTCAATCCAGATAGCATTCATCGACTTTGCTCTTTCACCTACCCCCAGGTTGGTCCCGCCTACTTGAGACTTTTTTGATGAGAATTGATCGTTGTTATTGGGTGAAAAAATATGATAAATCTCCTGTGATACACTTTATGGGATTCGTGGATGACTACTAACATACAGAAGATGTTGTCCTGTTACACAGAGAGGTGTTTTTGTCATTTACCCTATGCTCATTGATATAAATGGGGCAGACAAAATAATCCAAACACCTGTTAGTATAATGCACTACACTGTTTCCTCTGTAACAGTTTTGAAGCAGTGGTTAATTTTTGGTATTTATTTCACATCTATCCCTGTGTGTCTTACTTCTGCCACTAGTGCTATAAGTGGTTTGCAGCACTAATATTGTTCATTTTGGTTAATCGCTTATGATTAACAGGCTTGTTGGCGTCTCTTTTGGTTTGGCTTGTTATCTACATTATAATGTTCAGTGTTCCATTTTGTAGCTGTGGTGGTAATATTGTTACTGTAGGGGTCCTCCACTCCTGAACAAATGTAGAGGAAACAGTGCCATACTGTGTGTAGCAGGTGGCTGTTCATTCTTTCTCTGTGGGTTTCAGCAATGTCAGAAATATGGCAGACACTTCTGCTAGCTACAGTAACAATTTTCTGCAAGATATCCAGATTACATTAATTGATTAGTTAGAAAATCTTGGTGAACCCTGCAGAAACCCTGCATGCACATTTCTATCTGTTTCTGTCCTCTGTGTTATCCTCTCTCCTCTTCTCTTCATGCTTTTTTACTAAATTCTGCTCAGCTGTATTCTGAGTCACATCTCCAACCCTCCCCTGATTATCTCCGGGCAAGTCTTTAGCCTGGTTTCCATTACAGTCCCAAACATAGCTAACATTTATTCATTATCTTTGCCTCTCAGTTTCCCCTCAAATAAAAAGGCTTTTTTTTCTTTTCTTTTTTAATCCTGTTGTCAGAGGAGATGATTTGTCAATTGAGCTTTAGCTCCTCACTAAGCAAACTGTGCCTTTTGATCCCGCGTTATAAACATTTAGAGTTTGATCTGGCTCTGGCAAGTCCCACTTGGCTTTGACTCTTGTGTGGAAAATGTTATCATGGCTAAATCTCCTTCCCTGTGTAAACCTGGTTCTGGCTCAGAGGTACCAAGAGCTGTAGTCATAAGGGGCAAAACTGCACAGTAAGGTTTATTCAGACACAATGGTGTGGCACAGGGGCATCGGGTAAAGGAAGGACAAGAGAAAGTTTTTCTTTCCCAACTTCTGTGTCAGAAGTTGGTCATTGTAGTAAATCAGTCACAGCAGTTTTTGTTTTGTATCCCTCACTAGAACCACATATTTTTTAGCAGGCTAGTATTATCAGCCACTACTGGGATATACTGCAGGGAATTGCAATCAATAATAATAATAAAAAAAAAAAAAAATCTTCAAAAATCCAAAAACATTTAATCTGGAATAATATATGATGAACACAGCAACAATTTTTTAAGTATCAAAATACTTGCAGATTAGTTTTTGGTCAACAAACTAAACGATTAATCGACTGCTGATTGGAACATATGTTAACAAATATAAATCACAGGCTGCATTTTGATGCTTTTCTACTCTTTGGTATGTTCTAACTTTTTGATTTT
>OMLP01001056.1:12066-24851 GCA_900302685.1 Spondyliosoma cantharus | reverse complement strand
GGCCCTGATGGGTGGTGCTGCAAGACTTTAAAAGTCTTTGTTTTGAAACCAGCCTAAGTTCAGTCCAGCACATGCGCACACGCATGCGCGCGCGTGCGCCCCCTTGCACCCCGGACAGCGTTGGCTGGGGCGACCCTCTGAGGGGTAGAGGAATGTTGAATGTCCGTCAGTTGCGGCGGCCTTGAGAGAGAGGGACCCTGGGAAGATCGTTTTGGACTCCAAACATCCTGTGTGTCACCCTGTGTGGGTGTGTGCGCTCAAACTGTAGACGTGTTTGTGACTGTGTGGATGAGGTTGCTGCATGGGCTGTTGCCATGTCTCAGTTTGTTTGTGAGCTACTTTCATCATCTGTTTTTGGCTGTGTAGAGTAAACCTGTGTGAAGCCTTCATGCTCTAAAATGCTTCCGTTGGTCTGTCTTGTGATTTATGATTTTATTAGTTTTTTTTGGCAGGGATGATGTTCAGTCATCTAAATGTAGTTTGAGTTTATTTTTTGTTTATTTGGCACTTTTTTGGCAACGAAAAAATGTCTTAATGGTAGGCCTGCACGATATGAGGAAAATCTGCGATGTGCGATAACACTGTTCAATATTGCGATGATGATATAACTTGCGATAAATAAACAAATATACGCAATACGCAATGGCAAGGATTTAGATTTGCTGCTACTAGACGTTTGTGGTTTTGTGGTTTGGCTAACGTTAGTTTTGAATTGTTCGTGTAGGTCTTCATGGTTGTATTGCAGGTGGTGATGGAGGTTGGTTGTGTTTCTTCTAGAAGTTGCAGCAACTGCTCGGCATGTTTTACACAGTACCTGTGTTTGTAACACCTCGTCTCACCTGAATCCAAAATAAGTCCATATAGCACTGTTTCTTTTCACCACAATGTCTTCGTCGACCACATTTTCATCGCTTTTCTCTCCTCCCTCAGCCAAGCCCATAACCTGGCAATCACCACCAAACTGATGCCGATTAATTTTGTCAAGGTAGCTAACAGCTAGCTGGGGCTTCATCTGATTGGCCCTTGTATCCAGGGCTCCGTCTGATAGGCTAAATGTTGGCATGCTCACGGTGCATGTAAACAAAATGATTTTTCATATTCGTCAGGCAGTCTTTTGCGATGTGTTTATCGCACAGGTTCATATCGCGATGACGAAGAAAATTCGATTTCTCAGACAGCCCTACTTAATGGTTTAATTTTCAAAATCATTATCACCATAATTGATTGATTTAGTCTAGAAAAAGTCAAAAACATAGCAAATGTCACCACAGTCCATCAAAAATCCAGTTTATAAGGATGTAAAACAGAGAAATGCTACAAATCCTCAGATTAGAGATGCTGTGCAGTCACAGTACATTTATAGTGTTTTTTTACCGTTATTATAGTGAAGATTTGAAAGTTACCGATCTTCGGAAATGTATGCATGGAATCTAATAAATCCAGTAAAAAAACTGTATAGTTTACATTGTCTTATTCACCAATAAAAAATGTATTGAAGAATAAGTAATGAAAAACAATGCAAGGACGCCTGCTTCTCGTATTCACAATACCAATCCTGTGAGGGTGTGCGTGACAAACTTGAAACGTAGTAGTGAAAGTTGACTCAGTCTGAAAAGAACAAGGAGTGAAATCTGAAAAGTTGTTACAGGGTCATATTGTTACTGAGAAAGATCCCCATCAGTTTCAATGTTTACATAGATTGAACAGTGAACAGTGTAGCGGGCTGAATGTTGCTCATCTGGAAGTTTTTCAGTTAGTGTCGATTGCTTTTTTTTTTTTACAGAATCTACAAAATGTCAATGTCCTCTTCTTTCCCACTTTCAGCCATCAGGGTATTAAATGCGTCATGCTGTGCAGCCAATTATTTTGATTCTCGTTAAGATCTCAAAGTTTGTGAAGTCGACGCCTAATATATTTCCATATGATTGAAATGATGCAACTATTTAAAAACCCTAAGCTTCAGTGAAGAGCTTAAAAAAGCTGATAAGGAAAATATGACACTGTGACACCTCAACCTCAGAGCTCTTTAAAGGGGAAATAAAAGGAGATCTTGCAGTTTTTAAAAAAAATTCCTGACATGTAAACAGGCTGACAGTCGTTAAGTAAAGTGTAAAACACAGTGTTGTGTTAGTGTTATGCCCAGATCCTATTGCTAGTAAGGAAACAATGTTGTGTTGACACTCTGAGTCATTATATAGAAAAGCTTTTAGAAATAGGAATAAGTCTCCTTTCGGTCTACATCAAAGTGGACTATCATGACATTCACAACTACCATTACATTTGCTGTTTACAAGATTCATTTTTAGAAGGCGGGTCAGCTCAATTTATTTGGATTATTAACATTAAAACACACTGTAGTAACACGATCGTGAAGACTCTTTTCTGATTTGCTTCTTGTGCTGGTATAGTTGACACGTCGTTTACTCAGTAACTTAATCCTGTGAAATCAAAATGCAACATAGCATTTTTTAGGCATGCTGTTGCTAGATTTTCAATTTGTTGCCAGCATTGTCGCAGCGTTTTTTCACCCAAAAGCAGTGGTGGTCTTCCTGCCGCTCAGAAAATGACATATGCCAGCTCTCATATATTCCATTTTCCTTTAGTGTGTGATGTCATTTTCTGCTTCTGATGAAGTTTATATTTCCCCCCCTACTGATAAAACTCTCTCTTTCTCATAAGTCACAAATCCATCTATAAGCAGGTTTACACTCACAGCTTTAAATCATCAATAATTTATGGAGGTCAACATTTTTGACATGACGCCCTTGCTTTCCCCCTGAAGGAGACTTTAAATGTTAAGATGTTGTCCTGGATTTATTTTTAATTGTACATTGACAGTATGAGCATGTAGTAACCTTTGTTGTAGATAGGGTTCGGTTTGTGTGTCTGGAGGAAGTTACATGATCCTTTCTTTTTGTCAGTTTCTGTAGTAAAGGATCAAGTCTCTAGTCTATAGTGGCCACTCCAAAAACCTGTCACTCTCACACCTGCACACCGGGACCTAGTTCTTGGCAATAATAAAGTCTGCTGTTGATGGTTGCATTTTTCATTCAGTTTAATATAAATTCATGCCCTTAAAGTAACTTTAAGGGCCCCTGGACACAGACTGTAAGTACAACATCTTTTTGTAGACATTTTGTAACTTTTTGTCATCGTTTTGTGTCTTTTTATAAAGATTTTGTAACTTTTTGTGGTCATTTTGTATATTTTTGGCATCTTTTTTGCAGTAAATGTGTCTATTTGTGGTTGTCACCTTTTAGTTGTTTTACATCATGTTGGGTATCTTTTTTGTGGTCGGTTTGCATCTCTGTTTTCTTTGTCTTCATTTCATTTGCAGTTCTTTTGGGTCTCTTTCATGTCTTTAATGGAGATTCTTGAGTCTTTATGGTTGTTTCTTGTTCTTTTATTCATTTTTTCTTTTTTTGTGATGATTGTACATCATTGTTGTTTCTCACTTCTCTTTTAGTCACTTGCTTGACCCACTTTTAAACACGAACATGTTCACACAGTTCATGAATGCTCCCACAGTTTCCCCATAATATGTGAGGCGGTGTTGTTTATGGAAATAATATACATAAAGAATGTTCATGTTTTATATGCAGATTAGAGAATAGAGGAAGAAAAAGGCCAAAGGCCTGCACAGTGTGTGTCTGTTTCTGAATGTGAGTCTTCTCTCGGGAGTGTTGCAGACAGTTTGGAGTAATAGGAAATGTGCTGTGAGCTTGAACTCGTTGCCCTGATGAAGTTGATTCACAGAAATCAGCCTGTTATGTTGTTGCTCAACCAGTCAGACATCTGCTGCCTGCATTTTTTTTCTCTTTTCTTTTTTTCCCCCTCCACAGCAACATATGGTTCCTCAAAGATGGTCTTAGTCAGAAACTCATTCACATTCTCACAATAAATTCCTCTCAATGAGTCACTATCAGCTCGTATGCGCACACACACAAACACACACACAGATCTCATTAGCTTCACACATCCTGTGTAGTTATGTTAATGGTGAAGCTCTTTACTCACATCCTTTATCTTCGTCTCTTTGTGCTAGGTTTCTGGCCTGAAATAGAAACATATTATTAATCACTAAATGTTCAAATCGAAGTAAACTGCTTTGTGCTCAAAGTTAAGAGTTGTCAAATCTGTTGTATGTAGATTAATCTGACAGTGTGATTCCAGAGTAAATCAACTATAAACAACACTGAAGGTGACAGCTTTCATTTTCACATGCCTTGTTTGGTCGGACCAGCAGTCAAAAACTCAAATGTTCAGTTTCTAATGATGCAAAACCGAAAAAGGCAGCATATCTTCACATCTTCGGAGAGTGGTTTGCTTAGAAAATGACGATGAATTATTGAAATCGATTTCTGTCAATCCCCTTATCGATTAATCATGTGATCATTTCTGCTATGGTTGAATATTTATTCCTTCAAAATGAACACGATGGCTTCTGCGAGGGATGCACCAGTGTCATATTTCAGGTTTGATAGCAATAATCTATAAGTATGATCGTGCCAAGTACCAGTTTTGATAGACACAAACTGATAATAGTTGAGGTGGCATCTTATGTTCACCTAACTGGGCAGGTCTATTAATAAACGCGACACGGAGACATCATTTTAATGCAGCGAGCATTATTCATTCATTTTCTGTCCCACATGTGCTTACAGCAACTCTGAGGGGACACACTATGTTTTTGTGCTCTCTGGTGGGCACATTTTAAATCACTATGTCACAGGGCTCAGAAGTTGATGACTGTCAGTCATCGCCGATGGATCGTCTAACAGTCCAACCCAACAACATATGATACATTTTTAAGAAACAAAATCACCATCCAACACAGCTCATTGGTTCTTAGACTGCATTTAGGCCAATGTGTTCTGCTCTCCACACAGACTGTTTACCTGCGTACAGTCAAAGCCCACTCAAATGTAATTGGTCAATACTACACGGACTACAGACAGAAACCAGAACGCTTCAGATACCAACTCTTATCTCTTGCATCTTTTTTTTTGCTTTAAAATCACCTGGCAGATTCTTCAGTGTGCATGAAGTGTTTACAGAGGAGCTGGTCCGTTTTTCACTCTGTATCTGCCTCTGAGAAAACGTCGATTGCATCTTTCTCACCCCATCTTTCTACGCAGAACCTGACAAATTTCACCTGAATCTGAAGAAGCACATTTCTCTGAACATCCTGGACTAAAATTCAGCTGTTGCAGCAATTTGGTTGAATTTCAAGTTTAGTCAGTTCCTTATTCACTGACTCAGATCTCTCTAAATGAGTCATATCCCTCTCATCTCTGCGTCACTCTGCATTTATTGATAATATTAGACACTGTGGTTAAAACAAAGGGCGCTAGGAGCTACGAGGTTCATTCACGTCACTGGCAAGCTGAGGAAATTGTTCGAGTAAGGGGGTTAACTATTCTTTTGATGTGTGTGTGTGTGTGTGTGTGTGTGATTAACATAGACATTCCTCAGGCTCACACACTGTCACATAGACTCAAACTCATCCGGTGCACAAAGCCCTGGAATCCGTCCTCCCTGCTCTTTCTTGTGCTCCTCATCGCTCCCTCTCTCCCGCCCAACGCCGTGTCTTTCACCGTCTCGTCTGTTTCCTTTTGCTGCTGCTGCCGTCTCACGCTACTCACCCCTCCTCCACTTTTTGGTTCTGCTCTCCTGCATGTGTTTGTCCCACTGGGTTTGGTGTTGAACCAACTTTAGCTTGTTAGTTTCCACTGTGAGTGTGTTTGGGAGAAAACTCATTGCGATTTACATTAATTGCTGCTTGATGGATTTAATCCGGGGCAGTTGTTGATATTTATCACCCCTCCATCGAATTATATTGTGATAAAGTAAAGCCAATTGAGGTTCACCGTCAAAATGAATTTTTCAAAACGTGCCCTATTATTAGATTTTCTTTAAGTAGAGTTTTTTCCCTACAAAAAAGATACATTACAGTCAGTTAGATCTGCCATTAGCATTTAATTAAATTTTTCAATTAATCTGCTGATTATTTCCATGATTAATCAGTTGATTCTTTAGTCTGAAAATTGTCAAACAAATATGAAACATGATGTTTTCAGATTGCTTCTTTGGGCCAACCAACAGTACAAAACCCCAAAACGCTTCATGTTTTATCATAAATAACAAATACATTTTTGTTTGAAAAATAACTGAAATGACAAATTGATTATCAAAATTGTGAGCAACTTGTTTTCTTCCCACTGAATAATTGATTAAATCAACTAATTGGTGATGCTCTACAATCAATAGTTTAGTCGATTAATTGATTAGTTGGAACCAGAATAATTTTTATTTGTCAAGTATGTGCACATAAAAAAAGAATAAGAAAGAAATGTAATGTAGTTTTTAGAGGATGATGGAAACAGATCAGGAAACAAAAAATCTCTATGAATAGACATAGAACTATAATGTACACACAAGAAGATGAAAAATAGGTGTGTTTACAAATATATATGAAAAGGAACAACATGCAGTGTTTATATAGACGTCAAGGGTAAACAAGATAGATTGTAAACAAATTAGAATTATGCGAGGGACTACATATTGAAAAGGTTAAATGCTAGATTACAAAATGAAAGATGGATGACACTGTATATATTAAAGCACATAGTGTATTTTAAACTTTCAAAACACAATGTATGAATTGTAAACACACATGAAGCTAACATATGACACACACAGTAGTTTTTTGCTTGCTAGTTTTAGTTGCTGACTCGCTTGTCTCCACGTGTTTGTATCAGCTGTCACCCAGGCTTCATCTCAGTAGTGACTTCTGACCCAAGATGCCACAGGCCTGTACACATGGCTGACCGAGTCATCCATCTGTGTGTCTGTGTGTGTCTCTCTGTGTGTCTCTCCGTGTGTGTGTGTCTGTCTGTGTGTCTGTGTCTGTGTGTGTCTGTGTGTCTGTGTGTGTGTCTGTGTGTGGTTGTATCTGAGGGCTCGAAGGCTCCGGATTGCTTTTGTTAGTGACGTATGATTAGTTTGAGTGCATGTCATTGTTCTTCTGTCCAGCTGGGTTTTAAGATTTACCTGCGGTCTTACACCTGGAAAAAATATCTCCACATGAGAGCCACCAGGAAGCCCCTCACATCTCATTTGACACTCTTCACATACACAGTTTGTCCTGCCAGAGCTCTGCCATGAGGGCTCCCATCATGTCCTTCTTCCTACAGTTCACTGCCTTTTCTGTCACTGATGATGGCTTCACTGTCAGCTGCACTGAGACTTCACACATATATAGTGCGGACACAAATGTGTCTAACACTGGCAGATACTGATGCTGCTTTCCAGGCTTCCTGTGGACCAGCTTGTTCCCATTTGTTAGATGTAAAAGAAAAGATAAAGGCTGCATCCATGTTGCACACATGCACAGCTGTGGTGTACTGTGGTATGTATAGATTAACTGTTAAACTTTAACTACGACGTATTGCTGTGGTGACGCACTCAGAAGTCTTTCATGGGCAGTAAAGCTTTTTTTGTTGTTGCGACAGGCAGCTGGCATGAGCCTCTTTGATGATGTGCAGAGATATTTTTTTCATTATGTCAGAACATCAGGCTAGAAATGTACAAACTTACACAAGTTTTATTTCTTTACAGATTAAAAATGCAGTAAAAGATGCTTGGAGTCTTTTATCATCATTAGATTAGATGAAGTTCCCTGTTTATGCTATTTTGGACAATAAAGTTTGTTAATATTTTTTCTCCCAAACACTGATATTGAAATCGCCCTGTATCAGTCAGGCTCTAAACTTTCCTCCACCAATGTCTCATTGACAAATACATAATTAGCTAGACTAATAATTAATTTGAACTTTATTTTTTCTGTTTCTGTGTCATGTTTCTTGAGCATCACATCTCATGTGTCTGACAGTCTTCATGTCTCTGTTGTGTTTTTCAGGCCTCCAGTCCCAAGCTGACGACTCACTGCTCAGATATTCAAGAAGTCCGTCGTTGCAACCGGCTGGAGATGCCAGACAACTTAAACACGTTTGTTTTAAAGGTACAAACAGGTTTTCAAACCTTTTTGTTCTAAAAGGCTGCAGTTATGGTTTACAGCCACATTGCTTACATCTTCAACCCTCAATCCAACATAAAGAGGAAACAGGACAATCATTGTGTCACATCATTTCATAACAAAACTCACAAAATACCATTCTGGTTTAAATTAAAAGGATATTCCACCCAAACATTGTCTCTTGAGTATCAAACACCCACTAGTTGTGGAATTGAAAGATGGTTGTCATAACTTTGAAGTTTTTTCTCTCCCAAACAGTGGCTTTCACAGCCAAACAGTGATTATAGAGACAGACTGCAACGCGTCACACTCCACCGGAGGGGAAAACCGTCAGCACCACAATATGCAACCAAGGCCTGAACAAGACAAAATGCCTTTATAAATGTTCAAAAAGCGTCTTGCTTATGTTGTTGTGTGATGAATCAGGCACAACAGTTACTTTCTGGCTCCAGACAGTCGTTTATTCTGATAACAACAGATTCATATTTGAACTCTCTCAGCCAGAGCTGGACAGGATACAGCAGCCTGGAAACAGAATGTTACATATAAACATAATAAAATAAAAGCATATTTACCTGATAACAACAGATTTATTTTAGGTCTCTCACAGCCAACTGGCTAGCAAGTTAAACCAAATTAATATCATCATGAAAGACATTTGGTACTGAGCTAAGAATCCCTCTTCAACAATTCCGCCCTCAGGAATTTCTTTTTTTAATTATTATTATCTATTTTCGGACAGCAGTTTATTTAACAAGCTCAAAGGTGGGATAATTTGTTCTGCAGACCACAGATTTTTACAAAATATTAATAATACATTTTGTTTATAAGCGCCTTTCAAGTCACCCAAGGACAGTTTATAAAGCAAAACAGAAAATACTTAAAGAAGACGCAATGTAGGAACAAAATGTCTCCACTTTCGTCTTCTTAAAGGCTAAGTTTTTAGGTTTGGCAGCTTACAAATATCTTTTTCTTGGTTCCTAACCCTGACGGTTGTCTCCCACCACACAGCAGCTTTTACATGCTTCGGTTGTTTGCTCCGGACGGAAGTGACGAGGATAAACAGTCAATGAAGAGTTTGAACATTAGAAAAAAATTGCTCTTAATGTGTCTTTACCATTTTCTTGCATTTGCACAGTCTCATCTGGCGTCTGTGTAACGTTGGATGTATAATTAAAAAGCATGTTTGTCTCTGCAGGTTAATCGAGGTAGTCTGATATTTGAGACGGACAGCGACCAGCAGGTCAGCTCCTGGACCATAGAGCTAAAAGAATGTATCAGCAGCAGGTGAGAAACACAGAAACTTTAAATTACCTGGAACCTCAATATTTTAACTCTTTATCACATTTGATATAACTTTTTGAAATGTTTTGGCTTTTGTGAGGACAATCGAAAGACTGAACTGATTTTCATTTTGAGATTTCTTTGATCGTCCAACTCGAAATGTCGTCATGAAATAAAAACATCAGCTCAATCTGACTGAGCCGCAAACAGAGTATGTAACAAGAACCGACTCCATGCAGCCCTTTTTTTCTTTAGATTCTGAGTGGAAATATTTAACACTTGGACTTTGGCTGTTTTTAGTGTTTGTGGGCGTGCTGGATGTTTACTTGTGCCGAGGTATGTGTTTACAAATGCAAACATACCTGCTGGAGTGCTCTACAGACTGAAGTGGGGCTGTGCCTTGTTATATTTGGAGTATTCCTGGAAATAATCATTCATCAAAGTCTTCAGTCAACTTAATATTTGCACTAAAACTTTCAGAGGCAACACATCTGTTGTGGAGAGTTTTCTGTTTGATGAAGCTGCAATAAATGGAATTCAACTGAAGTTTTCGTAGATGGAGGTCCTGGTAGTGTAGTGGTCCAGATTTCACCCTTCATTTCCTGTCACCTCTCAACTTTCCACCTTTGGATAAAGCCAAAAACTCCCAGAAAAACATGTTTATAAACAAAATAATCATCAACAGAATCATGATTTATAAAACGGTGATGACAGTTGTGGCTACATTAAGCTGTTGTGGCAAATCAGATGATCAGTTACTACAGAAGAGAAATGTTATGATAAAGAGTCTCAATAAAATTAGTGGAAGGACATTTTTAAGTGAGGAAACGGAATTAGAAAAGAAAAGAAAAGAAAACACTGGAAGTCATGGAAGAAGCTAAAGTTTCTTAAAAGGAGCCGCAGGGTTCAACAGTAGTACTTCTAGTAGAATACTTCAGTTTGTCTTTTCATCTCAGTGTGACGAACAGTATGGTACAATCAGTATAGTCTTTATCAGCAGACATTACACCCAAAAAAGCTTTTATAAGTTTGACCCAATGCTTCAGAGTGTACATATCGGAGTGTGTGCATTTGTGTGTGTGTTGCTGTGAGAGGAAGTGTGGGGGAGGTCTGAGACTCGGGAGAATCTCAGGACCTTTCTCATTTCTGCAGATGTCTGGAATGCTCTTATTCACACACACGCACGCACGCACGCACGAGTCAGTAGTCAGCAGTACAGTGAACACTCATCAAAGTGTGGAAGTGAGGTCAAAGTTTGAATTCAGTGTTTATTCAGATGCATCACAAACCACAGGCTTGTCATCCTACATCAAGTATTATTATTATTATTATCACCATTATTATTATTATTAAACCATGGACCGACCGAATACTCATATTCATATTTCATGCTCTTCGTGACAGCATATTCAGTCTTTAAAACATAAACAGTTTTATTACGCTCAAACACAAACTGTTATTGTGTTATTGTGACGCAGCAGACATATACACCGATACAATATATATGCAGTGGCTGTAGCTCAGCGGGTAGAGCAGGTCAACTAGTGATCGGAAGGTCACTAGTTCGAATCCCGGCTACCCTTGAGCAAGATACTGAACCTCAAATTACTCCTCATGTGCAGTTGGCACCTTGCGGGGCGGCCTCTGCCATCAGTAAGCTGCGATGAGCTGGTGACTTGTACCCCTCCGCGACCCCTTGAAAAACAGATAAAGCAGCTACAGACGATTAATGAATGGATGAATGAATGAACAATATATCTGCAATACGCTAATGTCGTCCCAAATATCAGCTGGTATATCTCCCCAGCTCTTGTTGCGCGCACGTGAAATTCTTCAAAACTGTCACTCTTCTCTTAGTTTCTAACTCTAACACATTTGTGCTGAGGTCAGAGGGAGGAATGCCATTAACTTAACGTATCTCTCCATATCTTAACTAACTCTACTCTAAATGCCTCAAACTATGTGCTTGTCAGCATGTTTAAGGATTCATTCAGACTGAGTTAAACCCTGCGCAGCCCCCTCGTTCACCCGAATGGAGTCAGTCCGTCAGCACAGCAGGGGGGCCAACGCCGGAGGCACTGACAAAAAACGTACTGTCGTCGTTCAAAACGTTGAACACCATCCACTCACATAAATGCAAGTACACATTCCTGGTGGATTAATGCCATGTTTCTACTGTGTGTGATAAAAGATAAAATGGTAAAACATCCTGTCTGAGTATTATAAACCATTTTGCAGTGTTTTGGCATCTAAATAATCTCTCCACCGCATGAAGTTGCTACTCCAATTGGATTTATTGGATCACATTTCATGTCTTATCACTACTTTAACAACACACTCCCATTAGCGCAGCCCTGTTTTTGGTCTGATTACATACTAAAAGCATTTCAGAGCTCCACACACGCACACTCTTCCAACATCTGAATAGGATGATGGCATTCATCAATTTTTCTAGCATTTGGGGAGACCTCAGCAGTGGTCCAAGCCCTTTGATGCATGTAATATCCTTTCTCTGTCCCCCCCTTTCCTGGCCAACTCTCAGAGGTCTCCTATACCGTCAAAAGCTAAATAACCCAAAACATGATCTAAAAAAAATTAAAGTATCTTTCCAGAAGAACAGTCGCCTGGTGTGCAGAGAAGTTCTCCCTCGAGGCTCTTCTCACAGCTTCTCTCTTTTGCTTTATCGGGTCAACAAACTGAGTGCAAAACGTTTTTCACAGAAGATATAATAACATGCCACAGTATGAAAAGCACAGGTGTAAATAATAAAACGAAAGATGGCTGGATTCCATCGTTAATGCTATTGCTAACACCTGTGATTTTCATGCTGTGACAAGTCATGCTAAGTGTTGGTCATTGTCCACGCTGTATGATTCATCATGCTGATTCAACAAAAGAGAGATCAGAGAGCCACGACGATGTTGTGATGCCAGGCTTTTGGGCCAGTTGGAAAGAGTATAAACACTTTTCCCTTTAAGATGTGGTAGGATGTGTAGGTGTAGTTTGTTTCGAGCATACTGAGCCCTTAACTGTAATCCTTGAAGCTTTGCTGACTGCCTGAAATGTAAACACTTCGTAATCATAAAAGGTGAAGTGACTCTCACACGGATAGAAGAGCAAGAGTGCACACACACACACACACACACGCACAAACACACACACACACACACACACACACACACACACTCAGTGAGGAGAAAGGAGACTTGTCTTCCTGTTATTCAGAGCGCTGCAAACTGAAGTCAGCACTTTAGCAGGATTTGGTCCGGCTTCCCGCATTAACCTTCCCGTTCTCATCTGCGTATGTACACACATACTCTCTGTATGTCTTGTTTGTCTTCAGTGATCTGTCTCCTCTCCGTAATGTCACGTGTAAGAGAGTGTGTGTTTATGTGTGTTTGTGTGTGTGTGTGTGTGTGTGTGTGTGTGTGTGTGTGTGTGTGTGCGTGTGTGGGGGGTGCGG
>OMLP01001053.1:39389-62415 GCA_900302685.1 Spondyliosoma cantharus | reverse complement strand
TGGCAGAGAGGTGATGGGAGGCAACTGTGGCTTATTGAAAACTACAGTTGTTGAAAATTGCTGGCAGCAGCTAATTACAGGTCGTTATGCAAATAACAGGTTCTCAATTGATTTACCTGGCTACGTAAACGTAAATAAATAATATGGGGTTATGCTTTTCTCTAGTAACGGTAATTGCTAACTTGCATCCTGCTACTGAACAGCAAGCCTGGCCAGTAAGCTCGTAAAACTTTCGCTAGTCTGCAGCAACATAAAAGTAATGTCGAGGTAACAAAGTTAACTACTAACCACTGAGAAACATCCATGTTCAGTCTTGGCTGCTGACTTTCTTCTGGAGCCTCTTGTTGTTCTGGGTCGCAGTCTAGCTCGAACATGTACAGTTACGCCGCAGTTTGTTGTTCAGCAGCCATTTTTCCCGCAAACACAACCGTTGCCATGGTCACACGATGCCGTCCTCACGTCTCCCGCCCGGCAGGAAGAAGTGGGCGGTGTTGGGCGGCGCACGCAGTAGCTCATTAGCATGGGAAAGGCACTGAAACCGTGCACCTGGAACAGGGCTGTGAAACTGGTGTTTCAAGAACCCTGCTGTGCTCAATTCTTCAGCATTTCTTCAGCAAAGCATGTTACTAACATTCCATTTAGACATCAAGGAACAATGTCAAGAAGCGGAAATTACCATAATATGTCCCCTTTAACGATTTTGTCTTTAGGATATGTATTAACAGTTAGAAAAAGGGAAATTCTTTAAAGGGAATATGATTGCTTGTGGCTTTCATAGGAATTCACTTTAGGGACTCAAAAGGATTTATTTTACCTTGTCTGTGAGCTAAAAGGAGTTGCTGCTTTTTAAAGGGAAAAAAAGCAAAAGATATAAGCCTCAGCAGGTACTGCGCGGGTTCTTTCAAAAGAAAACCATTACAGGTCTACCACTACCACAAATAATACAAAATAAAAGTCACGACTAAAAAAATATCTCATGGCTGTTTCATTTCCTGCACAGCCGACATGTTTTCCAAGTCGTCGGTGGACAACGTAGCTCACAGGGGAGGTTCAAACTGCTCTGGGTGATGGGCAGGAAGCCGAGCCCCGCAGACAATCAAACACATAAATAATGTTTTCTGTTTCGCGCTGAGTTTAAAAATACAATCACGGAGGGGAGAGGAGGCTGAACCTGCTTTTCTTCTCCCGCAGCTTTATTGTTTTTTAGCAACAAACAACTCAATTTTTTGGACAGCGTGAGTTTCATTTTGTGGTGAAATTGACGTTTGGATACCTACGGTTTGATTAAATAGCGAGCACCCGTGGGACAGCTGCCGTACTCTTTAATGACAAACAAAACAAAGGAAGGAGGTTTCAGTGATCAATTGTGCAGGCGACAGATTGTTTTATTAAACCACATCAGTTGCTTCAGAGTGTTTTGGTGTGTGTGCTGAATAACAAATCCACATTGATAGGACGGGCTGATGGAGTGTTCCCAGTTTGATATTTCTATCATGCATCTCTGCCTATTTAAACAACTTAAAGCAGGAAATTAAACTCCAGCTCATTTCACTTTTGATTATGCTTTCTGTATAGTTTATATGGTTTTCCAAAAAATAATTATTTAAAGACATTTTATTCAATGAATGAATGAAAGCCATACATCGCATTTATATAATGTTGTTTGCCCTGCAGCGCAAATAAACTGTATACCATGAATATTTTCAATATCCTTCAGCCTTAAAGCAACAGTGTGGGTGCAAGAGGACCATCCGAGGTTACATTTTGTTCTCAATATTTAAAACTATAAAAAGAAAGAAAGAAATGGCTCATAAAATAAATGAATATGCCATTAAAAGCACTAAAAATAAAATTGAAAATAAATGTATACTTAATTTAATTTATAAAATGTGACATAAATGGATAACCGTGCATTTATTTACCTTTGTTTTCATTCCACAAATTATTTAATTTCCCATTTACTTTCCCATTTACTTTCCCATTTAATTCATTGATTAAATTAAAATTGTATTTCATTTTAATTTATCTGTATTTGTGACTAGCCTATTAGCAGTTAGCTTGCTAGGTACAGAAATTCACCAACCAGCTCTGCTACCAACACAGAGTCAGTCGATAGTTTTAAGAAGCCGGTTAAAACTTGTCAGTTTTGTAATGTGTTTGTCCTGTAATGTGTATTTGACTGCAGCTTGCCGCACCTCATAACTCCGATTTTGAAAGGCACTTTGTAAAAAAGCTTAGGTTGCTTTACTTCGGTGTACAAAGCTAAGCAGTACTGCTATTAAATTATTGTTTTTGTCAAAGGAGTCTGGTGGCATTGAAGAGAGCATAAAGGGATAAGAGCTTCAGTTTCCTGTCAGAAAGTATGCTGAAAATACTCTCTACAGCAATACAATGCTCAGCTTCATACAGCCCAACTACTGCTTTAAAATGTCCCGAGGGCGCCTGAAAGCCCACTTAGGACTGAGTAGTGCACCATAAAAACAGAAAATGATGAACTGTTTCCAGGGACTTGGGTTCTGTTCAGTCACAGGCAAGAAGTGTTATTGGAACTTTTTCTATAATCTGAAATGTTGTCATGTTTTCCCAAATTTCGAGTTTTCTCAACTGTCATTGTGTTGGGTTGTTGTTGGGTTTTGACTCTCAGGGCCACCATTCAAATTTGACATTAGCAAAAAAAGAAGGAAAGTTAACGTTATAAACACATGACCAACACACAGCCAATACCTCTAAGCTAAACTCAGAAATACAGGTTTTGATTTGAATCAAGCATGTTGTGTTGCATTATTTCTGTTGATTCACCCACGAGCCCACAGCTGCCATTTCAGCTGCTCATGAAACACCGACTGCTCTCGGTGCTCTGATGCTTCGCCTAGCCTTGCCGCCCTGGGCGCGTGGTGTGCTAAATAGCCGAACAGTATTCCAATAATGTTATGAATTTACCGATGGTCCAGTGTGTGCCAGAGTGGGCTCAAGCGATTCGAGTGACTGTATACCAATGCACCCAAATATTTCACAAAGACCAACAGAAGAATTTTTATTTTCCACTTTCTCCTGTGGGCTGTAAAAAAGTAGATAACAGCACAAAAACAACAGAACCTAATGTATAAGCATTCACACAGACAGAAAAAATGCAAATGTACAAGGCGACAGCACATCTGATGGATTAAATAGAACATTTACACATTCAGTAATTTAACACTCCTGCTCCAAAGCTTGCCGACAACGGTAGCGCCGGCAATTTTAAATGATCCGCAAGCTTTAAAATAATAATATCAAAGTGACGAAATGAGAAGAACAGTGCACAGCCTCAGAGGGGAAACAGGTCTCCTGCTCCTAATCGCTGGCAATAGCTTTTCACACAAAGTAAGTGGTCTGTTGTGACTCGACCACAGCAACTCACTCACTTTATCACATTAGAGCTCCATTTACACCCGCTGCTGCTCCTCACCTGCTGCCAGCCTCCCCAAATCACTCTGGGCCACGATGCAGCCATTAGAGATGAGAGAGAGCAGGGTGAGAGACACAACACATTTTAGAAGCTGCTACATGCTCATTTTATTGTAGTTTATGAAATGTTTCCTCTATCAAATGCAGAGAAAGAAAGGAATCTGGTGCAGTTTTGTGCATGGGGCCCCTCATCATGTAAAGTTACACAACAGGCCAGATTTAAACACAAAACATAGTCTTCCTATTGGCTGAGAAAATTGCCCTTGATGTGGAAACACATTGACACCATTACCACATTAGATATATTGCTTGTGTAGTCCTTTTGTTTTTCAATGTTCAAAATGTGATTTTTTTGATTAAACTCAACTTGATATTATGTGAACAGTGTCATCACGTGCTACCATTTAGCAGCTGCGTGGCCTTTTACAAGTGGAATATGACACAAATTTGATTCCCAACAGGTTTGTCTAGATTACACATATACTAGACCATAAAGAAGAAGAAGGAGAAGAAGGAGAAGGAGAGGGAGAATCTTTATTTACATCATATCATACACTGTACAATATGCTTAAGCCACCAAGTGAGAAAACAAAACTAAAATTCTCCCACTTTATTTGTTCTTTTTGTCACCACAGTGGGTGGATTTTTCAATCAGTTTCTGCTGCATGGACACCAGCACCTCTGACACCATGACACCACATGGTTAGACTGTGTTAATTGCCCCTTATGTCGTCGAGGCCCTTTGCTTTCTGATCATGTATTTGAGGCAATGAGATTAAAGGCCCCTTTAATTCACACACACACAAAGAAAAGTGATATTTCATCAAGTATTTCCTTTTATCACCAGCTGATCAGAGGTCGTGTCGGGAAGCATATAAACATGCACATGGCTGCCATAGCTTATAAAGTTTGTAACTTCAAAAAGCCCAGTATTCAGATGGATGTATTTTCCCCTGATGGTTAAGGAAACAGTGATGTCTGTGCATGGATGTTGTTTCCTAATTTGCTGTAGCAAGAAAATATGAACACAGTGAGAGAGAAAATGGAGCTTTATCCCGTCCGAATCTTTCCACCTGTTTGGGAGCTCAAAACTCAAAACCAGATGACTCAGCAGGTGTAACAGGATACAAGTTCTGCGGCTTCACAACGTTGGTTTTAAGACTTTATCGGAAGACTTTTTTAGGTCCCTGCAAGGCCAGCAGCCTCTAAATCCCTGATAGGTGAAAGCTACTCCGAGTGGTTCTTATAGAGGATTCAAGCAAGGTTGAAGATAACCGAAAAAATGCCTTTCGATATTTTTACTCAACACATTTTGGTGGGAAATGATCTGGAATATATGGTTAAGCGTCAGTTAAAAGGAGTACAGAGATACTGTACACGCTACAATTTCCACGGCAATAACTGATTTCACAAAGCGTGAGAAAAGCCATCGCAAAACTTACATTTTGGTGTTCCATTTACATGGTTTTCAATTCTGGAGCGGGCCATCAAATCAGTGCTGTGGGTGTATAAAAAGAGAAAAACTGATCTAATTTTTTCTTTCCTTATTAATGATCTTTCCGGGCTACATGAGGGATGTCTGCAGCAGGTAAGAGACCTCAGAGAAAATACAAGTGGGAGTAGAAATAAATGTTTTATTATAATTTTAAGGTCATTACTTCCTTGGAGAAAGAAAACTATTTTACTGAGGGAAAATTGGATTTCCTGCCATGAAACCAGGCTGGTTTTAAACACAATGCAACAACTGCAACATGCAGTCTGAAAATGTGTGACTATTACTGCTCTTGAACACTGTATAGTTATTTTTTATCTTATACACTTGATGCACCGGTTGAGTCCCAATCTGAATGCTGTTTTGAGGGTGGAGGCACACCATCTCTGATTGAGACACTGCATTCAGATCAAATCAAAACAAAGGATGTTTTGAGTGATATTTTGGTTAATTGATTTCCTTTTATTCTATAGTTATATCCTCCTGTGTCTTGTCACTTTCCTCCTCACCTCGTTGAGTTTTCCCCCACATCCGTCTCACATCAGCCTCGTTAGCACTACCCTGTTCTTGGTGTTGTTCTCCACATGCACCTCATCGCTTCGTTAGTTTACTTTGTATTTAAGCCTGTGTGTTCCCTCGCCCTTTGTCGGTTTGTCTGTTTTCATCCATGCATCTCCTGTGCCTATTTCCCCGTTCTTTCTGTGTTCCCTGTGTTCCTTGTGGTTTTCTGGTTTATCTGCAGTTTTTGTTGGCAGTTTTTGTTGCCTGCTATTTCATTGTTCACACTTTTGGATTTTTGGAATATTATGGCTTAAAATATGGCTTACTATTCAGTCGACAGACTGAACACAAACACAGCTGTAGATGTCCTGAGGTCTTCTGGCTTTGTGGTGAACAAACAGAGCTAGAATATTTCCCGGGTTGTCCTGAAAACCATTCAGGGATGTCCCCTTCAGGACTTGCTCTTGAGAATGTTTTCTGTTTATTTCCTGTTTACATCAGAGAGGGAGTGGAAGTTGGCGAACCAGCTAGCTAGCCACTCGTGAAGTGCAATCATACAGGTCAATACAAGGAGAAATACTGGTGCGGCATTTCCAAGATGGAGAGAACTTTGTGGCAATCTAAGACGACAGAGAGACGATGATGTCGCACATCATCATTCGACTTAAGAGGCAAGCAACTATCTGGCTAATGCTTTCAAAATATTAATGATTGCAGTAATTGCTTGACAATGAAGACAGAACTCCCATGACACCATGCTACTTCTCAAAGTCTATCTTGTTATCGTTTTGACCTAGAGATCCCCAAGCAGCAGAAATTACATACTGTGCATTTAGCTGACTGGATCAGATGAGAGAGGGAGCCTGCATCATTTTTTTTTTTTTTGTGGAGGGCGAAATCCTTCTGTGTCCTGCCTCTGCATTGTAAAACAGCTGAGAAGAGGCTGCGCAGTGTGTTCAGGAGGCCGGGAGTGAAGAGATGCAGTGCAGCGCAAGCAATATGCCACGAGATAAATGATGAGCCCTGCTGATCCCGGTAAGTGATCAGAGGCTTCAGGTCAGTGTCAGCCTGCTGCATGAGCAAATCAATGATCCTTTCAGAGGGCAGCTCAAGTAATGAAGCTTCAGGTGGACATCTCACTGACTAAACCCTGTCCAAAATCCTCTGCAAGTCAGTCTGTGTTATAATTGACAGCATTAAAAGCAGCAGTAACCTCAGCGAGCTGAAATTGTTTGTTTCTGATGTAAACCACTGTGTATAAAAAATGTTAATTGCTTGTATATTTTTATGTAACATTTTTGAATCATGGCTCTACAGTTTCTGTTGCTGTGAAGCTGCTTCACTTGGATATGTTTCTACTTTTCATTCAGACTTTTGTGATTATCCAATCAAAATGCCATTTGGTGTATCCTCACAGCGAGTCTAATAAACATGTTATTTGCATTTCCGAAGTCATAAAATATCCCCTTATTCAACTATTTGGAACCTGCCTTGTTTGAATTGGAGGAAGAGGTTGCTGTCTTCCTCTCCCCCTCTTGTGTTGGTGCTCTGATACATATGATATATTACTGCCACCAACAGCGGGTATGTGGAACTGTGTGAAACCAAGTCGGATCTCATTCTGCCTCTGCTTTTTTTCTATTTTATTTGCGTTTAATTGTAGCCCTCTTCCATTTGCATTGGTTGCCTGTGGAGTCAGCAAAATGTATCATGTCCCCCTCATGGCACGCATGTGTATCTTTGTGCACGTGCTGGTGGAATATAAACGCCTCATTATCCCCACTGCTCTGAAGATCCAGTAGTGGTCACTCAAGCCACACGTTACGTGTAAATGATATTTTTCAGTTGCTGAAATTGAAACAGCAAAATATAAATTAGAAGAATTATGGTTCAACAAAAGAGTTTATAAAATACGCTGCACTGTTGAAGATTAAACCAGTGATTTCCAACCATTTTGGTGAGCTACTCCTCACAAAACAGTGGCGTCTTGTTGGGGCCTCTTGCCACAGATGTCTGTGAGTTATTATAAGAGACTCTTCCTCCATACAACTTCTCAGATTTAAAGAATTTACATGACTTTAAAAGACCTAAATGAGTTCAAATTAATCACTGGAGATTAGTTCATTAAGTCTAAAGAATTAATAAACATTTGTCTAACTTAAGCTGTAATTATTCAATTTAAGACCCCTGGTCGGTTGGAAACCACAACACTCACACGGGTAATTATATTGCAACATGAATGCTTCTGATACACAGGGCAGTACTTGTGCTGATAACATTATTGTTATCACAACATTATGTAATTTTTTCTCCTTAAAATAACAGCTTCAATATAATTTTGTCAGTGCGGTGTATTGTAATAGGGTAATTGTTGTCACTTGTTTCTGCATTATGTAACTTCACATCTGACAATTTGTTACAGACCTGGGATTTATATTTAATGACAGCGGTGTTGCACCCAGGAACTGAGGGGGGGACCCAATTTCCCCAAAATGTTGATAACTTGATTAAAGACTCTAACTAGTAATAGGGTACTTTCCTATAAACGTACTAAAGTCTAATGCCAGCTTTAAGTAAAGGATCTGAATACTCCTGTTGGTACATTTCATGAGGGATGGCTCCGTTCCTATTAAGTCTACCAAACAGTAAGGACTACATGTGTTAATTAACTCCAAACTCATTATGAATACAAACCATCTGATGGATAACCTGAGGATAATGGTGATCATGGCAGAGGAATTAGCCAAAAGCAATGGCTGACGATGAAATTATTATGGAGGAACACATCCATGGCGTACGGCAGAGGGCTGCATCATCATTACTGCAGTATGTTTAGCAGATTTGTATTACAAGCAGGTTCAAATGAATGTGAACTGCACGTGTGGAAGGATGGTGGAATGAGTCATTGTCAACATATGTTTATTAATAAAGCCGACTGTTGGATTTATGTATAAAAGTCAAGCCTGTTTATGAAACGAATACAACAGAAAAGGGAAGCCTTAACCCACAATCGTTAAATTTCGATCCAGACAAACAACTTCATCTTCAGGCAACCGCTCCAAACCTGTGATGGTAGAAAAAATGAAGACATATATAATACTATAAAGCAAAGGTAAATGAAGAGAAGAGAGCCACTGAAGGCAGAAGCCCTTTATCCGGACAGATCTTTTTAAAAGAAAAAGGAGATGCTGTAGCCATGATGAGCACTGATTTGCACCTCAAACACGTTTCAAGGCTTTGCAACAACATCTGGTGCTGTGAAGTTGATCTGCTGTTCTGTGGAGGAGTTGGAGGAATGGAAGCAGCCAGGCACTTATGAAAGCAGGGTGAAAACACAAAGCAGAAATGCATCGCACAAGAGTCTGCTGAGAGCAAACCCTTGTCACTGTCCAAGGTGCTGCCATTACTTTAAGAGCCTTGGCTCGACAACGCAGAAGCTTTCCCTCCGCCTCCTGTCGAAATGAGTGGAGAAAAACACAGCACATCACAAAGCTCTTTTTTTTAGGCTGGTGAAATGGCCGAGACCTTTTCGTCAGGGTGGTTCTCTGTACATTTAACTTTTGGAGGTTTTCCTTTCCAAATATGTTCCTGCACAGATCTTCTGACATCCCAAAAAGGAAGATTAAACTAATCATGTGCTCATGGATCCTGAGCACAATCTTTTATCGTCAGAGGTGAGGAGTACTAGTACTTAAGTTTTGCTATCTCTGGAGTACTTTTGCTACAAAACAAGGACCGTTGGAAGTACTGCACCCCGCCGGTGCCCCCATGTTCGAAAAACATCGCAAAAGTGTCCTCTTGGATGCCCCTATGGTAGATAAAACTTGATAAAGTGGCCTCTCTTCACTCTTTCTCTGCACTGCTACATTTTATTTATGATTTTTTTTTTTTTTTTGCCCCTGCACCTCAAACATCCTTGGTCTGATACTGGTTGGAACACCTTCAATGACTTTGCTTCATACACCTCAATCAGATTCAGACCATTACCATTGCTTACAAGGAGACAAGGACTACTTTTAATGTGACGACTCGAGTACATTTTAGATTTGACTTTAACATGAGAAAAATTACAAATGCATGAATTTTGGAATTATTGACAATTGCATTGGAGCTCAAAGCCTTAACTTAGTTCAGGTTGTGCTCCTTGAGACACGGATGCTGGTTTCAGAGATGCAGAAGGCGGCATCACCGGACTTCTTGCATTGATTCCTTTAGAAAAATATAGACGATAAAACTATACATATAACGTTCTGTATATATACAACGTTTTGGGCCAGAACAGTCCTGACATTTGTCACTCTCGCCTTGAAAACGATCATACATTTTCATTTCTGTCTCCTAGTGATTTTTTATTAAATGATATTAAATACTATATCAAATATGGAAATTAAATACCTGTTTCGGTAGGAACTGAATGACCAGGCACAATGGCCTGTCTGCTTTACTTTGCCTTTCATTTCCGGGTTGTGCCTTTAAAAGTTCCTGCTCTGTGTTAGGTTACCATAGAAACGAGGGGGGGAGGCGAGCACTGAGAGAAAAGTTTGAGAAGTCAGAGACAGCTGGGAGGCTTTGTAAAAACATCGCGTTATGAACTGTCGGACCGTCCGTGAAGAGCAGGGGACGACGTGAGTGTGTTGCTGTGTGGAGGAGCTTCCAAAGTCAGTCTCAGTAACTTTCTGCGGTGCTTGTGCGTGAACATGAGTTTGCCTGCAGCAGCAACCAGATTTGTGACTCCGACCCCGCGCGACAGGACGGCGGCCTTCTTTGAGCTGCAGGAGAGACGGCACGAGCTGCTCGAGCTCGACGCGCAGACAGGGGAGCGCAGACAGGTGCGGGATTACAGTTACAAAGGTATCAGGTCAGAGAATCAGTTGTCTGTAAAAATGAGAATTTCTAAAATCGCATGTTTTAAATGTGAGACTAAAGCCCTCCCCACTTATGTTTTATTGAGGCTACTCAATTTATTGTTAAAAATTTAGAACACAGTAATAACATCTCATACCCTGACACTACCCTAACATCTTACAGGCTTGATACAACACGAATATTGTAGCAGTTTTCCCTGAGATCCCGAAGCAAAATAAATCAATTAGAAAATAAAAATAATATCCATATGTATCCATCCATAAAATTCTCAGGGCCATAATTCTAAATTAATAAATGTGTTGCGATGATAATGAAGGATTGTGTGGTCAATAGCAAAGATGACGTTCTTATTGTAGAAAAACTTTTTTCTTTCACACATAAAAGTCCCTAAAGTAAAAAATAAATATGCTATGGAACTTTTGAGCCTATTAGAAGTATGTGATTTACAAAAGATACTTTTTATTATTATTTTAATCTCTCATCTGTTGTGATAAATACACCTGATTCTACTGGTCTAAGATCTTAAAGCCACACATCATAAATGTTCCTGAGTAACTAATCTAAGTTTTGCCCGCTGCCTGTCTTTTCATGTAGGTGTTGGAGACTTTGCAACAGCGCATAGAAGAGCTGGACAAGAAGTATAAGGACGTAGAAGAGTTCCACTCAAGTTACTACATGTTTCTCAAGGTACAGATGGAGGCTGTTTCACGCAAGACTCCCGTGTTTTCACTGGACAGCAACAGCCCATCTAAACCCCCCATATCTCCATCTGCGTAGGATGAAGAAACCGATCGAGTTGTTGAGAAAGCGGAGAGGGAGAGGAAAGAGGGGCTTCAGAAGGAGGCCGAGATTAAGAGGCTGAAGGAGGAGTACGCTGGCCTGACGGAGAGGAAACAGGAGCTGCAGCGTCGGGTGCAGAACCACGGAGTGTATCAGGACTTCATGGAGCGGGTGGTCAAGATGACTACGGTACTGCCAGGATTTTTACATGTGACCAAATCTAAATTTGGTTGTCATATGCATACATTTACTAAATCTGTCTGCACAATTGTTATTATGTTTTCCAACTAATTTTAGAGAGTTTTGCCCATGCTGATGTATGTATGATATTTATTTCCACCTAATTGCAGAGAACATCAAGTAATAGCAATAGTTATAGTAGTAATTATGAAGCTGTGACTACACAAGGTGTGCACAATGCGAGTGTGTGGTTGAGAAAGTGAGAGAGAGGGGATGGCTGTGGATACAAGCAAGGCAGAGGAAAGCACTAAAGTCAGTTTAGCAGTAGTCTAAGCTTCCTCTAAGCTCTAAGAGTTCCTTCCCCTATCTGTCTCGACCGGCTCACAGTTTGTAACTGACTTAACCAGCTAACTTCGCTATGAGGTGCTGATTGGCTGGCGAAACCAAGTGACGTGCAGCCAAGTATTTGTTACTAAACTAAAAACTAAAAAAACTCAACGATTGCACTGAAGGTCCAAAGCTTATTTTGGCCCCTGGAGATTGTCGGTGATAAGCCATCTTGTCTCTTCCTGATGTCCCAAACAGCAGACACACTCATTAAATATAAGGCATTGCAATGTGAAACAGCACCTCTGGCTCTTTCTACCCACAGAATAACTCAGGTACATTTTTTATTTCAGGAAAAGTGCGACAACCTGTGTGATGGTCTGTTTTTGAGTAGATGATAAGGTTTAATGTTGGGGGCTCCACGTTTAACATGTGCGTGCGTTACAGTTCTCTGATGTGCAGTGGCTCGCGGGTCATTTGGAGAGTCTTCTCCACTTTAGAGGCAAGCTCCGTCAGAGAGAGAGTGAGGCACAGGAGCAGGCCGACCAGCAGAGAAAAGCACTGCAGACACTGGAGGACCAGCGTCACTTGCTGCAGCTGCACAAGAATAACCAGCTGTCCCAGCTCTACAAAAAAATGGAGAAGATGTGCTCTGAAGCTCTAACATGGGTAGGGTCAAAAATCTAGCCTCAGAACAACAGATCAAATGTGGCTTAAAGTTTGCATCTTCTGTATGAAATTAATTTGTCCCTGTCTACACACAGGAAAGGAAGTGGAACCACATTCAGGAAACAGCGGCAATGAAAACACTCCTACTGGGAAAGATTAAGATTGTAACCCTAAACCTCTATGAAATTATAGATGACGAGGTCAAAGGAGAGGAATGCGTGGATGTGAATGATACAGAGACGCAGCTGGACAAGGTGTGTACCCTGACAGAGCAGACATGGACACAAACAACCAGAGCAACAGAAAACTAACTGTTTCCTACTGTCTCCTTCCTAGGTTAGGATGTTTATCCAGGACAACGAGGACATAGTGAAACAGCACGGCACTCCCTCACGCACAAAACTGTCCCTCACACACAACGAGGGTCAGAAAAGAAAAGAGCAGAGAAGAGACAAGCCCAGAAAGCAGTAAAATTGAACGGCGAATTCAAAGTTTGTTCATCAGTTCTTTCAAATCTTGACCCATAAATGAGACCAAATTTCAATCCAATCACTGATTGCACTGTCATTTCAGTTTTCCGTTTTGTGATAATCTGCATTCTCTTCACACGTAGCGTAGTGAGTACCATTCAAGCTCAGGTAAACTGTAGTCAGCAGATGTATATCAAATATTGTGCATGGACTCCTTACCAATCTGTGGAAATGTTAACGATACCCTTTTTACTCACCTTGTATCAGAACATCACAACAATATAAAATATAATATACATAAACAATTAAAAAAACTATACAAAAGAACACGACAAACATGAGGAGGGGGATAATAATTATATGTTGTTATCTATTTCTGATAAAAAGACCACAAATAAGTTTAATATTTTGAAGCTGCCCAGTGTACAGCCTATAAATTACTAAAGCAATCTCAGTTCAATCAGTAAACTAATATGTCTGCAGGAAGAAATGCATAACATCTAAATCACAACGTGGTGCCAGGTTATTTTCTTCTCTCTAATTTCTACCTGGGGGCTGAAAGAAGAGTATCAGCTTGGTAGCAGTTGTTGGGCAAGATTGACCTCCTGCTGCTCTGAAGTTAAGAGACGTAGTCTGAAGTTTTCTAGCCGGACCTCATCTGACCAGGCCAACTCCACGGTGACCACAAGAGAGTCTCCGTTGTACACCCCTGATATCAGCTGCGCTACACCAGGAGATACTAAAGACGTTAATGGCCGACGAGCAGTAGTGTAAGCATTTTCCGTGACTTTTTTTCTGACTATGACTAGAAACTCGATTGTATCAGTTAAACTCAACATGAATGACTCACATGTTATGTTACCCTTATGACAAATTAAATGTCCCAGCCAGCCAATATACTGCAGAAGAGTATCTACTGTAGAAGTGGCTCAGCACCCCACACTGAAACAAAGCCAGAAGTAAGTTATAGAGGTCTGTCGCTGCAAAAGACAAAGTCATGAAGGCATGGTCAGTCTCGAAGTAGGTTTTCATCCATAGTCATATCCACATCAGAAGTTTTAATTGAACTGAGGAAAAAAGAAAATGAGATGAATTTGTTTTTCCATCTGCTACCTGTTATGCGATTATCAGGAGCTCACGTCTCCAGTCAGGTGATATTATTTCAGTGCAGTAGAAGATGGTGCAACAACATGACTTAGTTAAAGGTCCAGTGTGTAGGATGAGCACCCCTTGCCTCACCCTCCCTACGTTGGCCACTAAAAGTGTGAAAGGATTCATCTGTTCTGGGCTGCTGTAAACACGTGAGGGAAGAGGACCTGCTCCCTGTGTAGACATAAAAGACCTGTTCTAATGATATGAAAACACAACGATTCTTAGTTTCAGGTGATTATACACCATTGAAACTTGATTATGATGATTTATTCCATTTCTACCCCATATCCTACACATTAGACCTTTTAAAACGGTGAGAAGCTGTGTAGAAAACACAGAGGACATTTGGCAGCTATGTCATCTCTTCATTGGTAATTCAAACTTCAGTGAATGTTTAAGACACATGCTTCATGTATGTCATTATTTATTTGCGAAAGTCTGACCGACTCCCCAACTTTTTCCACCTCAGCCAGGCTGAAAAGCAACTTTCTTGCAATATTTCAAGATGTTTTTTTAATTCTCAATGTTTCCTCTGACCATAAAAAACGAGTGAGCCTTCTCTCGGGTAGCGTGATTTATCCTGACCACGTTCCTCACAAATAGTGCACAGGGATAATGATCACAGACACTGCTTACTATTGTATCTGAGAATTCAATGAAATATTCCTCGGAATAAAGAAAGGGCATTACAATGTACAATGTGTATGAGAGGCATACACTGGGTTGTATTTCCTCCAGAAAATGTCAAGCTGCAGATTGCCAAAAAGATCAGTTTCAGCAGTCCTAGAGACAAGAAAGGACTAATCTGATTTATCACATAATGTATTCCTAAAGTATTCACTCCCCCTGGGCTGCATGGTAGGTGGGCTCCAGAGTGCTAATTGCCCTTATCTAACATGAAAAGTTATTTGTTCTAATCATGTAATAATAGCATAATATCACTAGAATTACCATATGCAATGAATGTCTTTGATTAATGATTGGCTTGTTGATACTTCTCTCTCTCTCTGCATTCCATTAAAGCACTTTTCTAAATGTGGATAATGTATGCAGATATATTTCTGGACATTATTACACTGACAAGCTGCACTTGTATGTCAGAAGCGGCCAACTTTTTTCTCTTATTCAACCCCACGACCCCATTTACTCAGAACTTTTTGAGTACCTGATTTAACCTTTTGTGTATCAGTTTATAACCGTTGCAACTGCTATCCCTAAGATATTACCTATTTTAGTCATTTATCCATCACGTTTGTTGAACAATTTCAGCAATTTAAGCTACTCATTTAAACCATTTCGCTCATGTTTCAACCACCAAGTATTTTAACAGTTTGCCTGTTTATCTGTTATAGTTAACTGTTTTAACTGTCCATCAAGCTTTATTCTACATAAACCATTTTAGCTGTAGTTTACTGTTTACCCCTTCATCTAACTATTTATTTAATGTGTATTGTGTAAGAATTTTAGTTGAAAGCCATCAAAATTTAACTAAAATGATCAACAGAATGTAAATTAGCAGTTTTGACATTGCAGCGTCTATCTATTGTGTTGCAAAGATATACACTGAAGCTAGTATTGTCACGGTGCTGCTGTGTCAGCCAGAGGTTGTTGTTGTTATTGTTGTGTTTTTCCCCGTCTGTCTTCCCCCTCTCCTTCTCTCCCTGTGTGTGTGGCTGGAGGCGTGGCTACAGCAGCAGAGTGGCACACCTGCGCTTCTTCATCTCCTCATCACCTGCCGTCTACATAACCCCGGTCTCACCTCGACTCCGGTGCCAGATTATTTCCGTAACTCACGGTGATCATTGAGACAGCTATATGTTTTGTGTCTACATTCGTATCTCTCGCCTTTTCTGATCATCTGAAACTAACCTCGCCCTGTCTACCTGTCTGCAGCACACCTCGCTGGTCTGCGCGTCCTATTCCACCTGGACACCACACCTGCCTGTCCCCTCAGTTATTGTCTCTTGGATAAACCTCTTTTGTTTTTGACCCAGCTCTGTCTCCGGCCTCTGCATTCTGGGTTCTCAAAATCTAAACATAACAAGTATGCTAGCCAGCCTGACCTAACCCATCCATCTTAAGCTCCCTGCTAGTGGAGTAAACACCAACACTCCCCCAAGTTCTCTGAGCTCTCAGTCCAGACTGCAAACTGCACGGCTAACTGAGCTAATTAGCTATGACAGCTATAATTAGAAGCAGTTAGTGGTAACTTCAGCAAAATGCTGCCCGCTTTTTGGGTTGACTTTGACAGGTGGTCAGTGCTTACATGTTGCACCTTTAAACCATTTAGCCCCTAATTTTACTTACTTGTTTCAACTGTTTATTCATAAGTTTTGGCTAACCTACTTCTCTGCTCACTTGTTAGTTTTTGTATTTTTTCATTGTTTACTGTTGTTACAGCTGACTCGAAATGTCATTTTCATGACATTTTCTTCTGTCATGAGCTCAAACCTACAAGGACTGGAAAAACTGCACATAAGGATTACTGAATTAATGTTTTAGTATTTGAAAGTCAGGAAGGAGCATGAAACTTTCAACTAATATGCCTAAAGCGGTGGATTTACCAAGGTCTTCAGATAAATATCAAACTCGTTGTGTTAAAAATACCGTGATGAGAAAGATGGGCAGCGACTCAATCTGTAGACTTTAGGTTAGAATTCAACTTCGTCTGATCAGTCATGACATCCAAATAATGTTAATTATAGGCTTAACTGTGTGTGACATCTTCAAGCGTGAAACTCCAGAGGCAAAGCTGGGTTTATTTGAAATGTCTGGATTCAGGTCCGCAATCAAGTCGCAACTTTTTCTCCCCCAACAGCAGTACAGCCCGGTTATTCTGCTTTACAGCAAAACGGAACCCATTTGACGCAGAAAACATCTTCAGTCTTGGAGCCGTGTTAATCTGTAAGACTGAGAAAAAAGAACTAAGAGGGGTAATGGTGCTGACGAAGGATTTTCTTTTCACAAGTGAGAAATGTTCCAATAATGCAGCAGCTGTGATTATCGAGACCTTTGTTGAGTCTCTGCGATGCTATCAGTCTTGCTAAAGTCGAGACAAAGATCCGATATTGTGGTCACATGGGACTTCTTGTGGGGGAAACACAACGAATGCTCGCTGTAAGGTTTTACGAGGCAGGACGTGTGTGTACGTGTGTGTGTGCATTGTAAACTTGTTTATGGAGTGGAGTTATGCCTCGCTGTCCAATAACATCCAACCCTCTGTTTTTCATTGAATCCGATGGCTGCTCACAATGACTTTCCTGGGGCTTGTGGTTCTTTTTTTTTTGCTTTTTAAAAGGTATCTGAGGCTGTGTGACCTTCAGCATATAAAAATACACATAGCATTCAAACTCTTCCTTTCAATGAGGAAACACGTGGGTAAAAAAATGCTTGTTTGAATTGAACATTGAGTATCTGAAACTTCTACGGGCCTTCACTGTCACACCATTCGTCCACTTTGAGAGATGAGGTTTGTTCGTTAACTGGCCTCAACACCTGCTTGTATCATTCATAAGGGGGATGGCATCTTTATCATCGTGTTGTTTTTATTTTTACTGCCTGAGATGAGTTTATAGTTCAATCTATGAATCGAATTACGAGACAGAACTCCTGTGCCTTTTGCTGAAAGGGGCTCTCTTCTCGCAATCGTCACATATCTTTACATTTTACCAGTCTTTTACTGGTAATATTAACTCAGAAACCCTGATTTTGGTCTTAGTTTGCATCCTCTCTTCCGTTACTAATGAAATCCATCCTGTCGGGCAGCTTTTCCACCTTTGAATTAATACATGCTCTGTTATGCCTCCTCTCAGCTGTTCCATATCATCTCACTCAGGGGTAGTGGTGGAGCAGTCTGCCAGTCAAAATACAAATATACCAAATATATGTATGTAAAAAAATTCATAGCAACTGTTCAAGATATTTACTAAAAGCCTTGCCAACAAACACACAGATATCATCAATGCAAGGAACCACGCTGCTGAGTGTTTCATTCTTAATTACTGACTGGAATTCATCAGATGCACTATGTTTGCGCACTCTGTCACCTTTTCATTGGACATCTGGAGTCAAGAGTCCAAGAACATTTACATCACTCCATCAGGTGTGAGTGCCAGCTGTCTTAACGTCATTGTGATCTGATTTCTACTGGAAGTAAGCTGCTCCGTTGCATACTGTTTGCTCTTCGTAATTGACAGCTCTCCCAGACACACACAAAATTAACCCTGTTTCAATGTAACCTTTTTACTTCTACAATTTCTGCAAAAAGAAAAATAACTCAAAGCAGAAGAACACCAGCATAAGAGGTTTCACGGGCAATGTCACTGCCCTTCGTGTTCACTCCTGATACAAATACTGCAAGGGCTGTAATCGTTGCTTGATGAAACTGTTCTCTCTTTATATACAATGACAATCGTGTCGAAGTTTTATGTGCTCATTAAACATCCCTGATTTGGGCATTCATAGCTTACCATGCACTGTTACACACATTGCTGTCTCCTTCGATTTCTGGAAACCTTTAGCAACATTATGTGGAAACCCCCACACAGTGCAACACTACTGTTGTAAATACAAATCCCAGGTCTGTAACATTAACGTCATGTTATGTGTTGAAAACTTGTTTCTTGATGTAAACATGTTTATATCGCTGTTATCCTACCCTCTCACTGAAGTTACATCGTGCAGAAGTGCAACAAAGGTGTTCGTCAGACAGAGGTCAAGTAAGGCACAAATGTGGTTTGGGGTGAGGCATGTTCTGTTGGGCAGAGTGCTGTCCTGCAGCAGGCCTTTCTTCGCCGTATTTATCGCTTCTTGAGCGGGAATGCATGTAAAAGGTGATGTGGCATCAGAAGAAACCTTCATTTCATCTGAGTCCAGTGTTATTTCTCTGACCTTGCTGGTGAAATCTCTGCTGTCCACTTAAATCTGAAAGACAAAAATCCATCAACATCAAACTGGAATGACCGTCTTTGAACAGAGCAGGTGGCCGACATTGCTTATCACCCACCTACAATGCAGTACTGAGTTCCCTCCCCAGACAGCTTAACAATCATTCATACCTGGGCTCACCTAGCCCTAGCAGCCCACATGAAGGCCAGTTGACTCCCACACAGAGTTTGAAAGCCTGAAACTCCCCTCCAGTTAGTTAGAACAGAAGAAGCCTCTTGGATGAGAGGTGAAACATCTTCAAGAAACTGGTCCAGTTGCCTATGACATAGCACTCTTCACATAGAACATGTGTATGTGTAGAAGAATTTGCTGGCAAATGTTGTTTGGATAACTTCAATGTAAATCAGGTTGGTTAACTAACAGCCTTACCTGACAACATACATGAAATCATTAAACAGAAGTTGCAGTTGGACCTTGTGCCAGCTAATCTAAGAAGGAAAAGTACATTGCTGAACCTGGGCAGTCAACTAAATAACATGATGTGACCCTAAACTTTAACCCTAACAGCTTTAACTGTTGGCATTTTACATGTCAATACATTGTAGTCATGCTGGATATATCAAAATTCTATGTGTGCCATTAACTTGCCATCATTTCACACAACAGCCTGTGAAATTCAGTCAATTTCCAGTAGTGGTTTGTAATCGCATCACCATATTTCAGATTGGATTGTGACTTTGAGGACCGTCCACGAATGCATCTTTGTTCTGTCCCTCTGTGTTGCAACAGACAAAATGTCGAGGAGAGAAAAATCCCTGACACTTTATGCCATAACGCAAGGTAAGTGCTCCCGCTGCATATAAATAGCATCATTTCATGCCAACCATCATTACACAGCAGCATCATTAAACACTGCCTCAGTCAATCAGACCTCCGCAGAGACTTTCTGGCCAGGGCTCATAATGTCACAGCAGTTGTACTCTCAAGCCTGCAGCTGTCTGGGGTCTGGTGGTGGATATTTTTGTCCTTGCATGGCCATAATGTTTCATAGATATTAGAACGGCAACTGGACAATGTTTATTTTGTCCTACAAAAGAACATTATCATGTTTGGAGGTTATAGCTACAGTTTATCCACATGGTAGAAAGGATCCAGCATATAAAATGATGCTTTCTCAAATGATCAACCACCTTTGCAAAATTGATGTCACTAACATATTAACCGGTGTTAAAGTGATGTGATGCACCAATTATGTCCACAATATTTTGGAATTGAGGGCCAACTAAATCAGGAGGCAATTATTCCTTTTCAGGACATTGAATGAGTTAACAGATAGACCACTAAGGCTGGTTTTGCTGTTATGGTCCAGCCTTACATTCTTGCGCAGTACAATTTAGAAATACGGCAAGTCAGAAAACAACTACAACAGTCTGGTGAATTCAGAAAACCACATCACTTTACTGTAATACTGCCTTTAAAACCAGGAAGAAAATAAACAATTGTGTCACACCAGGATGTAATTATATCCAAAATCTAAGACCATATATATATATATATATATACTCTCATATCATTATAGCAATATAATATTGACATATTGCTTAGATGTTATAATCCAGTGCTCACCGCTTGTGGAGAAAACCATACCTTACGGTTGCTATGCTCTGACTCAAGAATTGTATGTATTACAGGAAGTATTTAGTGAATTGCCAACTATAATATTTTTTACATATAAAAAATGCTTTTTCAAATTTGTTCTTTTCATAACACATAATGTTGTTTATTCCAGTGTAAATTTTTAGTGCAGCTCACAGCCCTGAGCCCCTAAACACCCAGTGATATGTTGAGTAAAGCTTTTCTAGACAACTGTAGACTCCTCAAACAGAGAACTTAAGGCCGTTTGAGTCCACGTATTGCAATCCTCAGACATATCTTAGATTAAGCCCTGTAACTTGATGTGTTTCCACTGTGAGCGGGTGTGTGATTGCATTTCACTCTCCAATGAATTGGACATTTACTTCTGCCATTACTCAAACCGTGGCAGATGGGAAGTGAAGTCATCAGCATGCGACGCCTCGAACGCCTGAACTCAGTTGATGTATTCTGAGACGGGATGTTGCTATAATCGGACCTAATGGAAACAGATGTTGTGTTCCACGGGACATGGCATCTCTAGCACAGCAGGTTGGCTGCCAGGCGCCTGGTTCACGGGATACATCTTGCTGCTTTTCATCTCCACACTCGCATCGAATCAGAAATAATCTTCCAAGGAACAATGTCGGAAATAACATCCCGAGAAGAAAACAAGAAAGGATGCTTGAAAAAGCCTGCACGTACTAATCCATGCAGAGATTCCATCGTTTTTCTGCATCCCTGCTCTGCACATGCACACACAAAGAAAGAATCAAATTGCCTCTCTCAATAGCCCGGACATAGCTGCACACAAAATTACCACTGAAAGGCCAGGGGAGAGGCAAAACAATTTCCTCACAAGTGCAAAAACAGCGGGTGCGAAAGCGGGGGTTGAGAGACAAAGAATATTATTATGCATAGCCAGTATGTTGTCTAGGAAACTCTAATTGGAAGTAATTTTGCACTCAGTTCTAATAAAGCTAATGGAAGCAGAGGTATCATATCATGGTCTGGCACATTTCTCCCTTCATTAGCTTGACTCTGAAAGCAGGGTGTGTTTTTCGTTACCTATTCACTCGCCGTGCTGTCAGCGAATGTGCAACCCTGAAAAGAAGTCAGGACAGAGGAGACACAACTGACCGACAATGGTGCCATCAAACCGTTGACATCCTCCCTCCGTCACAAATCATAAAGAAGGCAGGAATGGCAAGATGGAATCCATTATCCCCTCCTCTCCACTCCAAATGAGGCACTGGCAAGCACTCAGAGCTCCCCTCAATGCCTCGTGAAGACATCTCCCAATCAATGTGCTTTAATCACATCCATTTTTCCTTTTCCCCCCCTACAATAAAGAGGAGGAAATGCTCTCAAGCTCAGTTGAGGCTGGTAACGTTGAAAGGGAGCAAGAAGCTGATGTGGGTGGGCAGGCAGCATTTAGGGAACAGAGATAAGTAAAGGGTCATAAGTTCATCTTACTGCAATTATCCACAATGCTGTCATTGGAGCTGTGTCTGAGCCCTTCATACACTGTCAGTGAATTGATTCTTATGGCAACATTACGACAGGAGCTCCGCAATATCCAACACTTATTGTCCCCTTATACATTTTTTACTGCTATCATGTTAGCTGTAATAATTGATCCTCCCTAGTTACTGTTGCTAGGTTGGATGATCTTAACAATAAGAAACATGGTGACGTTTCTGTAAAAGTTGTGGCACGCAATGTGACTTTACATCATAATGTTACCTTTGAGGGACTTTGGTGTCTTTGGTGATGGTGGTATAAGGTTTTTCCGGGTAAGTTTGCTTAACTGTTCTTGGAACACAGAGTGAAATCGGCGGGACTTAGGAAGGGCCAATACGCAACAGACAAGGAGCAACATTAGCACTCATATGGAGTCCTGTTCCTGGCCACCTATGAATACGAGCCAATTCTTGCTCTTAAGCTGCTAGATATTCGGCTTCCTACACCAGCTTGTTGCTAACTAGCCTGTTTGCTAATTGGTTAACGACCTGGTGCTGAAAGGGAACAGGATGGTTTGGATAGCGAGACTGAAATAGAGCCCAACAGTAATGATATTTGAGATTTAAAAAATGCAATCACTATGTCCGAATATTATTTTTTTTTATCGTATACTAATTTTGCCCAACATTTCTGAACAAATCAGGGCTAGCCGTGTGTGCTAACCTAACCGCCTGTTGGCTTTCATCTAAATCTTGACAAGACAATTAGTGACAAAGCTTCTAACTGTTCATTGAACAGCTAATTATCAATCTGAGACTATGAATGTGTAATGTGCGGTTGAATTCACTGAACTGGGGAGTCTGAAGCCACTACACTGTGAGAGAACAATTATCTGTCGCAATGATACTATGCCATTTTTTACAAAATGGCGTGCTGCTGAGGCAAAGCTCAATGATAATATTCAGTAAATCACATTCATCTTATTAATTTTTAATCTGCTCTCCTTAGTGTCTGGGGCTGCAGTTGATTAGTATTCAATTATGAATTCAAAAATGAAGGTGTGCCTGCCCTAGTATTCCTGGTCGGTTGCATTTGATTGGACTATAGTAGTCTGGTATGTTTGCAGCATTTTCTAAACTCACTTGGCACCTAAAAAAAA